>JAQIWE010001731.1:0-14891 GCA_034698565.1 Campodea plusiochaeta
ATCGGCTCGTCCGGAGAACTTCTAACTCGTGATATAATAACAGCTACCTTTCCGCACTTGTAGCGTAAATTACTATTGAACCTCTGATGTGTTCAAAGGTTTCTTTTATATATTAGAAAAATGATTGAAATTGCGTTATGTGGAAAGTAAAATTCTCTTGCGTAAAATCGTTATGAGAATGAAATCATTAATATATTCATAATTAGCTGACCATAGATTCAGTAGTGTCTCTCGTGAACAAATATAGAGATAGAAAAAAATGAAGCTAAAATGACAAAAACAAGAAACAAAAATGTTAGTAAAATATGGTGAAGGTTATACAGAATGTCAGTATAAGGAGTTTTAATCACAATAAAAAAAGCTCTAGGAACAACCAGGGTAGGTCGATGTTCCTTATTCCCTCATCCTCCGATTGGAACACTGATTCCGCAGTTGTCTGTATACCACAGGCCCACAGCAACATCCACCAATAATGAAGTATGGAAGTGGAGGAGACGAAAACGACACTTTTGGGCTATTACATGATGATTTATTATTATTATTAATTTCTTCTTACTTATAGTGTCTAAAGGAAGGAAAAAATTATATAATAGTTTGTTGGAGCAATTATTGAAAGTTTAACTCGTAATCAGTCAATTGCATCCTTATTTCGTTCAACTGTATACCATACCCTGTCGCGTTCTCCTTTCATTTTATAAATTTGCCCAAGAAGGAGACTTCTTCAGGTGATGGACTGTTCCATATCAGTCCACATCTATCCAACTTCCTCTCGATTTGCTTTAAAATACATTTCAATACATTTTTACTCCATAATTATAACAAAATACTTAAACGATATAAACAAAAAATCAATGTTTTTTTTTTTGTTAAATCGAATGAATAATGGTTCTGAAGTTTATATAACTTTTCTCGTTGAAAAACTGAAACATTACGAAACACATCTCAATTGCCTATTATACCATGTTACAGTATATCTTCACATGTTCGGAAAAGAATCTGGACAGACTACGAGGTCAGAAAATCATCGCACTATTGCAGTAATAAAGAACGATAATATATTGTTGTTCTTTATAATCTATATTTATTATTGCAGTAATTTTCTAATCTCAGCAAGTCATCATAATCTGTCGAGTCATTCCATCCTAATTCCTGACGGAAGACGGTCTGCGCGAGGAACGCAGTGCCAGTTCTCTGCACCTAAAAAGAAGTGAAACCTCCTTTTACAGCTGTTTCCGTTTACGAAAATAGCTAGACGTGTATACTCATCAAAAAATAATAACTTTTTCGACTTACATTTTCGCGAATTACAAAAGAATTATAAGCTTACATCGCACAGAAAAAGTATAAGAACAGATTGGAAACTACGGAACGAAGCGTTTTCAACCATGTATAATACGACGTATTTAGCTTATTCGTACGGGTTCGTTTTTCACTTTTTTTTAGTAAACTCCCTACATAGTATCCCTCGAATACATTAAATTTTCTCTAAAAAATTGTATGAACAATTTTTTTATATAAGATAATTGCCAGGTTTCGAACCAAAATTACGAAATCGCTACTTATTTTTTATATTTTATCATGAAAAAATTGACATCTTAACGTCATGATTAGAGCAGAATTTTTAATATTACAAAAAAATTGTTTTCAACATTTTCGTCCAACTGTTCCTTTTCTTACTTCCAACTCTGTTTGTAATTCGCGCTGAATCACTTCGGATCCTCGGAAAATGACGTCATCAGTCGCCGAAGAGACTTGACTGCAATGAATGCACGCTGAGGACTGCAATAAAGTGCAAGATGAGCGTAGTGTATAGATTGTCGCTTTCTAGGAGTTGATGTCAATGTACAACTTTTTGTACTTTGCACAAAGATATGAGTCATTCTCCAGATCGGTAGAACAACAGACTTCACGGTAAGTGTCATTAAAAATTAGTCACCGGCGAAAACTTTTGAATTTTTAAAGAGACCGGACGACCAGCGCACAGACCAATGCAGAAATCCAAAAGCAGATGTTCTTTATTTACCCCTAGTCACAGTCCAAGGGTCACCAACTTGTTTCAACTGTTGCTTCCTCATTAAGCTAGGATTGGTTAATGTACATACTTTGTTACTCTGAACTCTAGACAAGCTAGGCATCAACTGATCAAAAACAGGAAATTGCAGAATCAGACAATGACATCTTCGGATTCGCTGTAAATGGACGAGTTTTCCATTGATATACTTCTATTAACGGCAACAGGTTCGATTGTCTTTCAGTGCACAATGGTGAGCTCCTGTAGCCTACTCCAGACAACTGTTTTTTTCATTTTCAGGGTGGAGTAGGCAATAAGTAGAGTTTCTTTCATCTTTTATCGTGTCGCTTCATTTAAGACTACCGTCTCACTTGTCTTTTTCAGTTTGGTCATTTAGTGACGAATCTTCTGCCTTCCCATAAAAAAACTAACACAGGTTGGATTTGAGCATTCAAATCTAGTGGTTGTCAGTAAGTTCAGAAGTTAAAATTATCCTATCGTTACAAATTATACCTTACTGCAAACACAACTTCATAAACTTGATTTTTAGTGTGTTTTTGAAATGATTGGATAATTTTAAGTTACTGAAAAATGCTAAATTCGAACTCTCATACCCAACTTTGGGGGATTTTTTTTTAATCAGGAGGCATAAGACTGATCTTGCCCATCAGTGTTTCCAAAAAAAAACTTTTACATTTGGAAGCCAAAGTGGTCCCTAGATATTTCACTTAGGGGTCAAAATTTAAAATTGTGTGTTATGAAACAACTTTATAGAACTACAAATACTCTCGATGAGTAGCGAAGTAGCATTTTAATGTAACAGACAAAGTGAGAGATTGAGAGTTTTTTGAATTTTAGAAACATATTTGAAGTGCCTAACTAATTCCTTGAGTAAGTTATCAAAAAGTATGTGAAAATCACTATAATCAGTCATGCAAGTTTTTTAATATTGTTACCCGATTCACAATTTAACTGCGAAGTTACCAAAGTCACTGCTTTTGAAAATATAATTTGTTGATTTAAACTGTTAAATAATTTTAGAGCTATTTTTCTACATATCTCCATGAAAATTTCATGTTTTTGACCTACACTGTGAAAGCTGATAATTCGTCCATAACATTTCTGGAGATAAAGAATAAAATATCTTTTAAATGAATCATTTAAAAGAAAGTAGGCTTGGCAGAATAAATTTTTGATGAAACTAAAAATTAATACAAATTATGACAATAGTAGCATACAATAATTATTTTTATAGTCAGTATGGTACTTTATCAGTTGCAATTTTTAAAATATATGAGACTACTTATTTATTATCACAGTAATTGGAGTTTACAAGTTCCTTTCCTTTAATAAGGAAATTATGTTGGAATTTTATGATACATTGACATCACTGTTATCTCACTTAGTTGCAATATAAATTTTAAGTTGTGAAATAATATTATTGCCTGTGATAGCAACAGAAATTCCCTATAGTAAAGCTTAATTCTGCAGAATGGCAGATATTTTTTTACAGTAGGCCTATTAATCTATTTTCGTGATTTAAAAAAAGTTTCTAAGGTAAATTTTCTCCATTTCAGTTTTTTTTTCACATTATCAGTAGTCTGTAACTGCACCATATTTTGATTGTCAATAGTTAGAGGCAATGAGAGTATGAGACATCTGTTTTGAAATAAAAATATAACATTGTGAGTGCAGGTGCTATCACAGTGTTTGGATGAAATTATGTTTATAAAATATAGTAATAACGCAATACGTTACAGTTTTTTTTCTTTTGTGTTAAAGTGATCAGTGATCAGATTATGATCCTGAATCCTAATGGTTTGATTTTTGCTGTGATGGAATAGCAAGTATCAAAATATTGTAAGTTCTAAGTTGTAGGGTTACAGTTTACAAAAACGATCTGTAATTTTTAATGGATGGTAGGGTATATAATTAGATTTACTTTTTTTTACATAATAAACTTTTAAGGCCATTCGGTACTTGGAGACAGGTATAGGAATTACCATTATACGTAAAAAATTAATTCATTTCTCGAAGGCTCATGGAGATTACTTAATTCTTTCACTAATTTACGCTCAGTGAAGAATTCTATGCCGTTTCTAAACTGAAATCTCGATTATCGTAACCCAATTATTTTTTATGGTTGGTTTTCCAAAGCTTTACTAAATACATTTCATATTATTTACGCTATGTTTAAAATTATCTTAAATTTGAAGGTAGAGATGCCATAGACCTTTCAAGTCCGTATATATTAAAACAAAAATTATTAAAATAATTATCTTCATGTATAACGAAGTTATGGAATAACTAGGCTACGGGAAAAACTTTCAATCACATTTGCCCTGCACATGGGTCACTGTTCACCTTGAAAAAAATGAGATAAAATGGGTTGATTGTATGGTCAAT
This sequence comes from Campodea plusiochaeta, assembly GCA_034698565.1. NCBI lineage: Eukaryota > Metazoa > Arthropoda > Diplura > Rhabdura > Campodeidae > Campodea > Campodea plusiochaeta. The sequence goes on from JAQIWE010001731.1 coordinate 4,418, forward strand.
ATAACATTCAGTCATAAGGGTTATCTACTTTTATACAGTTTTTGTTGACATTTCCAATTTCTGAAATTCACAGCTTCCCAACAGCCTTAAATCTGACTTGAAAAGTGATGTTGTAATAATGGAAATTTGACATAAGAAAATTGTGATGAATTTGATCTACACTACAATATTGAACTATTATGATATCTGATCCGATCTATGAAAAGGTCCAGAATGGTCGGTTCTAGTTATTCGAAAAAAACATGTTTTTGTGAGAGAACCACATTCAGCGAAAATTTGTTTTGACTGAAATCTAATAAATTAATGTTTAGAGATTTGTTCTATACATTCAACTGCATAAATGTTGAAATTTGTCTTCGCAATTTGTAAATTTATCATGTGAGGAAATAGCCCCGATTGGTCGAATTGAGTTTAACTTTGACCTTCACGCTGTTACAGAGTTGTCAAGGTCGGCAAACAGATGGCAGGAGCTTTCACTAGCTCCTTTCACTTTCACAGCTTTTCACTAGCAAAGGAGGTTAAGAAACCCGTAGAAACGTAGTAGAAACAATTTAAAAACGTAATTGAAAATGTTCTGCATGATCAAAAGTATGTCGTGAAGATAAAATGAGAAACTCTTAAGGTTATTATGGCTAGTTACAATCTATAATTGCTTAAAGTATAATTTAAAGACATCTGAACAAATATAGGCCTATTGCTGGTAATTGCTAAACTCATCTTTATAAAGTAATTACAAGTTTACAACACGAAATTTTCATACGAGCAGGCGTTTCGACCAATTGGGACCTTTTGTTTACATATATGAGAAATTAACATTACTTAAGTTTAGAATTAGCATAATTAATTAAATTAACAGTATTGTTATAGCCTATATATTTCTCTTAGTGAAATGTTTTCTTTGTTTCCAAGGTACATGAGAAAGTCCTCTGGAGAGTAACTCCCAACATGAAATATACTTTCTAGAAGGTCAAAGTTAATCAAAATTAAGATCTCATTTACTCAAATCACCACTTTTTCAAATTTGTTATTCAAAGCACCATAAAATCAGCTGTAGTAATCCTAGAGACATGATATTTTGATCCTTTTGTAGTTTAATTTTGTCCAGTACCAATAACTCTATTCTATACCGACCGAACGGGACCTTATCATAGATCGGGTCACATATTCTGATTCTTCTGAAACAGCAATGTGCTTAGGCTAAAATTATGTATAGTGGCACAATTAACGTGTAGATTACAATTTGAATTAGCAGTTTTAAAATCACTCAGTTAGTAGTTTCACTTTACTGCCTAGGCGTACAATTTTAGGATTGTTGAGCAATAAACATATAATATATTAATAATATCATAATATCATAATATAGACTACATGGCATAATAATTTCAATCTACTGTTATGATAGCAATATTCTGATTGATTGTTTTTATTTCCAGCTATTCCTGTGATTTCCATGTGGGTTGTTGGTAAGGGTAGTTAAAGCGAATGTCAGACGAAGAGGAAAAGCCCCCTGCTCCGCCTGTGAGACTTACTAGCAACAGGTAAGTCAATAAATATATGCAGAATTTTTAAGAAGTCTTAATTAATCAGAGTTTTTTCATCATATGACTTTCAAGTTTAAACAAATGTTTTTGCAGTTTATAATATAATTTGCATTTGATCAAATAGACCTAGGCCTATTTCAAAAGAAATCTTGTGCATTTTGTTTATAAATATGTCTAAAGTAGTAGCTTACAATTCAATTTCGTCATTATTTTATGAAGGATTAGCTGACATACTGAAAGTTAGTTTTAAATTTTATAGCTTCAGCTACAGTACTAAAGTATTTTTTTTTATTTTGTCCTTAGAAATTCCCAATAGGCTTCTTTAAAAACATATTTCCTGTTATCAGTACTGAACTTGTACACTTAAAATTTATAATTGAGACTATTATTATAGCCTACTCAAGTAAATTTGTCAGGTTAGTATAATAAATGTTTTTGAAACTTACACTTGTTACATTCTGTAAATTTTATCTAGGCTATGGATGTTAAATAATTCAATGAAATAAAATCTCTGTTTATTGTTAAAACATTGTAATAACTTACTAAACTACCACAGTATTGTTCTCTGTAGTACCGGTACTACTAGCTATAAATTAGTACTGTATGATCATAATTATTTAGTACATACATGTTTCCTTAGCATTCTAAGTAATTCAGAGTTGAAAAAATAGTTTTTATTCAAATGATATCATAATTTTCAGTTTAGTAGGTAGCCTATGATTTTTTATAGCTTAAATATGGTTATTCCACTATGTGTCACCAGTTGCCTATTTTAATCTAAACAGCATGATGCTGTAAGGAAATATTTTATAAAATATGTACCACAGAGTCTGCAGGATAAAATTTCTTTTAGATAATTACTGTGGTAATATAGATATATGATAAATATCTTTATAGAAATAGAAATAACTTTATTAAGGGCGACAATTAAGAAAATACAATCCTCTTTTCAATGTAACCCTTTACATATTGCTTTTACATATATATGTAGAGAGATTATCTTTGTAAATAAGCCTGAACTTCATTAACATTTCTTCCTTTTTCCTTCCATTTATTTTGATTTACTGTTGTTTAGGGTATTTAATTTTATACTTACTGGTTTATTTGTAATTTAAATACTGTAACCTTTTACTGTAGGCTTGAATTATTCTTTGAACTGAATAATTTAGACCTACAGTAAAACATTTATTCCATTCAAATAGTAGTCTACAAAGTTCTGCATTTTAATAATATTGTTTATAAAACTAAAGTGAATTTTTATTTTACAAAATAAATCATCTGTAAAAGTGTAGATCTATTTGACAGTATTCTAAACTAGACTACTGTCACAGTTTTATTTAATTTAAAACTTTTGTGTGTGTTGTGTGAGCGTATTTTAAAATGAATGTTTTTAAGTTCATGTAAGTTTGTTTTCAATTATACAGCAACCTTGTTTAGAAATATTAGCATACATTCAACTACTTTAGAACATTTACTGAAAAATTTGATGATGCCATTACATCAACAATTCACTCTGACAAGTTTTAAAATTGAATTATCTACAGAATTACTGGTTATTAACAAAATCAGTCACAAAATATCTTAAATATACTGTAGAGCATTTTAATGTTATAGGAATTTAAAATATTTCTTCACAACAGTATCAATAATATCAGAGTCTCATTGTATTCTTAAGAAGTATTATTTCAATCTATTTGTTTTGTTTTTATTACAACATTTATTATAATCATTAATCAATTCCATTAGGCTTACCTGTCGAAAAGTAAACCTTTAATGAGGAAAACTTCAAGTTCGAGTACAAATAATTTGTTGTCCTATGAGTGTTACAGTACCAGTTAGGCTATAAGAATTGTAAAAAATTACTATTTTTTTCATAATAGGTCTTATTTAAATCCTTTTTTCGAAGTATTCATAGCTCACCTTTATATTAGAAAAGTAACTGTTCAACCAAATATGCTGAGACTGTAATTATTTTTTTCTTTGAATTGAGCATTCAGGAATTTAACTACTTTTTAAATGCTTTTTAATTACCTAGTCTAAAAATAGGTGATTGAAAAGCCAAAAACATTTGTGTGATATGCCTACCTAGTATTTTAAACAGTTTTTATTGTAAAATGTGAACATAACTGCACTAAATACTAATTAAAAAGTCATGTGCTTATCACAATAACAATTTATTTTTTGTACTCTGATTAGTACAACTAACTAACTACATTGCTAAAAATAACAAATAATTGTGAAATGCAATTTGATGTGATAATGAAATTTGACAAATTTCTTTCTCTAATTCGTCATAATAGGGGTGACATAGTGCCTATACTCCCAGTTGACTTACGGCCGTTACCAAAGGAACCAGAAGGTGAAGAGCGAAGGAAGAAAACACTCAAAAGCAAAATGAATTGGAAACAGAAAGAATCGGACAAACCAAACATTTCCTACCCCACGAACTTTGAACATACAGTTCATGTTGGGTTCGATGCAATTACGGGGGAATTTACGGTAAGCAAAGTTCGACTTTTTATTTTGGGATGGTGTGAATTATTTTTTGCACTTGTTTGCTGTGTGCTAGAGTCACAGCTTTTATGTAGGAGGATTATTTTTATCGTCCGTTGCATTTATATGATTGTGTTTTTCGTATGGTTCACCAGTTTTTTCTTTTTTTTTATGGTGGTGGTTTTCAAAATGGATCTTCATATTCTGAGGATGTAATGTTGCTTTGGTGGTTATTAGCCTATGTGAAGTTTTTAGAGGTCAAGGAATATTTTCTGATATTTAGAAGTAGAAGTCTTTGTACAGATTTCTTGTAACACTCTATACTTTCAATTGAAAATATATAATTATGACCAGTACTTTAATATTCAGGTAGGCCTACAATAATTTTTTTAACGAATTTTGAAAACCCTTGAAGTTCCTACTGAGACCACAGTTGCAAGAAAGATTCAATTTTAAATAAGTTGAAACCTTACTATATTACCTAAGATGCAGAATTTTTAATCTTTCAGAAGAACTGGGTAAAATGAGTTCAATGTTTTAGGCTAGTAAGACTTCCATTAATTGAAAAATTGAAGATTTTTAAAATTTCTTGTTAAATAATAACTAGTTGGATTTTATTCATTTTATGCAATGTGACAGTGATTGCTTAACAGTGGTGAAAAACTTGTACGGTATGCCTACACTAAACATTAGAGAATTTGTTTAACTTTAAACCTTTCTTTGAACATCTTGGTCTTGAATGTAGCTGAGTACACAACTTTTTAAATATGTAAATAGGCCTAGATAATTTAGAATTATAATCCCAATACATACTCAATAATTTCTTGGAAAAAAGTGTAATAATACACAATATGAATATGTAGCTAGGAGCCTAGGACTTGTGAATTGTTATGGTTTTTAAATTTAGAAATGTAAATAACAGTTCTATAAGTTACATTAATTGTGTGTACAATAACTGTGAAAGTTTTGAAGATTTAAATTTGGAGTTTCAAGTTTGCTGTCGTAGCCGTCAACTTAGTTCTTTGGTTTTCGAGAAATCTGGAATTGATAATCTAAAAAGATAATCTTTTTAATAGTGTTATAACCTAAGGGCCTCATCTTATTGGGCTCTCTTATTTGTAAGAGAATCTTAAATATGAGTTTTCATGACGTCACTCTCTTATCTTGTTTGAACCAAATGTTGTTGGGCTTACGAGACCAAACGTCCATCATTTTCGTTACTATTCAATTGTACAGCAGGCAGTAAAGAGAGGAAAATTAAGATAGGGTAATAGGTGCCGTAGTTTTAAGAGAGAACTCATATGGCGAAACCTTTTCTTTTAAATAAATTTAATTATGTAATATTGTTATAGCGGAACGTTTACAATATTATATATATTATACAGGGGTTAGTAATTGCTCTTGAAATACTTCTCCGAGATAATATTGGAGGAATGTAAAATAAACGACTCAATCTTAAGTAATCTTGTTGACAAACATAGCAACGAAGACAATGTTTATACTTTGCATTCAAGAAAGAAAGTTAGGTAGATTTCAACTCCATTCTGATTGGTTATTAAAAATTATGATGTCATTCACGTGATATTTGGCAACTATGCATCTTAGATTTATGACTCTCTTTTTTGTATGATAGGAGCCCATGTGAATACGGTTTTCCTTTAAGATACGAGATTCTCTTTTTTCTGCGACTGCTTACAGCACAGACGTACCTTACACAAACGAGCCCAATAAGATGGGGCCCTAATAATGTAACATTTCTTTATGAATAATTTGTAAAAACTTGTCTATTTTAATACTTTTTGCATGTTTCATGGAAACGCAACAGTTACTTGTAAGTGATTTCAGGTGCACTTACTGACAGTATCTTTATTTCAAATTGTTTCTGTGCTGAATATTTGAAAAACATTTGTAATGTTAGGATTTTGCACTAGAGCATGCTGCTGGAAATGCTAAATATTAACTAATAATAACAGAATGGATTTCGAAAACTAAAAATGATACGAATGCCAGAGGTTTCAAAGTATTTTGAATAAGTTATTCTAAATATTCATGGACTAGACCTATTAGACCTAATGCGTCGTGAAAAGTTAAAAATATGTTTTGTTTGAAACTATAGATAATATATAGGCCTATGTGATGGAGACTGACTTAAGTAATACTGTAGGTGCTATTTTTTTATAATTATGTTTTTGAAATTCAATTATTAACCTCACAGGCATTTGTTTCTCTCAAATTGAAGTTTAAATTTGTTATTAATACCTTTATTCTACATACTGGTATAAAATTCCTGTAGACATAGTGTAGTTCTATTTTCTACAACTCAAGACAGCTTTATAAATAATCAAAGTATTAGACCAAGTCTAGAAATACTGGTTTATTTTGTTTTGAAGAGAATAATTCTATGAAATAAATCAAATAATCATAATTTATGAAAATATAATATTTTTTTTTACAATAACCTTCAGCAAAAAGTAGTCTACAGGTTAGTCCTGCTTAATATTTTTTGAAAATGTGATATTTTTGATCTGTTTGGTGACGATATTGTGACATCAAACGTAAGGTTGGTTGTGTTAGGTTAGAACAGAGTTTGTGTTCCCAGTTGTTTTTACGTTAAATAGGTTAGTTACCCCTAACTGTCAGAGCACTTACTCTTTTATTTGCTTTTGTTCATAACTACTACTAACTGTAATTCTGAGCTCTGTAATAAGTCAGAGCAAACAGAGACCAGAAAGTTTCTGCTGATTCGACATGCATATAAATTTTAAAAGTTAGGTCAAAATTTTAAATCTGAAAACTGGAAATTTTAATAACTATATTTTTTGAAATTAGGATCTATTTTCTAATAATATATTATAATATTACTTATTTTGAAGTAAGTTGTGTTGATTGGCTTAGTATCTGCTTACAATTTGGCTTCTCTTTATTTTGCAAGCAGCCGTTAAAAGTAAGTAACACTTGAATCCATTTGCAGATGCTTTCTAAGCTTCATTGGCTTTAAGTTCATTAAAGTCCATTATTATGTTGCATGACTTTAATTTACTTTTAAAAATACTTTTACTTTCAGCTGCAAAAATATTTGATTTATATTTTCAAGCTGCTTGTATGCAAGCTGTTATAGTGTAGCGTAGATAGGGAATAAATGTTCATGTCTGTAAATGTATTTTAGATATTAGAAAGTATTTTGACTGAACATTTGGTTATTTATAATAGTAATAAAACAGACCCCTAAATATTGTAATGAAATGATGATGTGTTGATGGTATGACAAGTAACATAACTGAGCATCAGTAAACAGCAGTTCAATTAGGCTGCTTAATTGAGGATTGCCATAATCTATCACTTCGCTACACTTCAGTGACAAGCCTTATTTGGTGTTTGGACAATTGGACATGGATTCTTTTTAAAGAAATTCTGTTTTGTCAATTTACGTTTTTGATAACTGACTGTAGCATGATTTTATAATTCTATGTAATATAATCTCATATTGATTTATTTTGGGTTCTCATTCGAAAATGTGGTATGTGGGAGACTGTGTGACAAATTTAACAATTTAATGTTCTGGTAATTTAGGTAACCATGGAGCAAATGTGGTTATAGTTGGTGCAGAATAAAAGGAAATTGTAGTCATTGCATGTAACTGTAGTTCTAATAGAGTAGCCTAGTCTAGATTTTTTAAATTTGTTTCTGCATGTTTTAACGTTGTTTTCACTTATGGTATTTTGGTGGTGTGTTGATCTATTCTATTTTAGCTTAAGTCTACGATACTCAACAATTGTAACAAATGATGTAACATGATTTACAATTAATGTTTATAAATATTATAAAAACATCATGTTACATTTATAGATTTTGTTTCTGTATTTTTAACTTTTGAAGTACCAGTAGTTGAATAGAATTATGTCTGTTTGTAATTTATAAATTACATGGTAGTTCCTCTAGACTATTTGTAGATCATTGTCATCTTAGTATTGCTAATCCATGGAGAAAATGCTTTAGAAAATGTTTTGAAATTGTTGTTTAATGTTCAATAGACTGCTGAATGATTACGGTAAACAAATTAAGACTAGCAGGTATATTTTTTCTCTAGATTTTTGATACCTTTGGTGTATATAGCATATCAGTTGATGCTGCCATTATTGAATAATTTCTTTCCAATTATTACAACTTTTTAACAGAAATTAGTCAATATTTTTGCAGAAATGAAAAGGTGCCCCTATCATAAATTTTTTAAGACAAAAATGTAGAGAAAATTTTGCATAATGTATCTAGGGAAATATAATTTGCAGTTATAATGGAAAGATTAGGCAATGTTATTTTAAACTAATGTGCCAGAGAATAAAGTTCATTGAAGATGAAATTGATAGGACATACTTTGATAATGTCAATGTAGCGTAGGTCTAGCTTCATTCTTAATGATGTATACTGCATTGTTGACGGAACAAATCTAAGCTTAGACAGGAAAGACAGCTTTTCAGTTTCAATAGTATCTCTTAAAGAATATTTTTATTTCAAATTAAATAATTTTATAATAATATGAAATGGTTAACACCAATTTGTTCAGTAAAGGTAAGTTCTGAATACCATAATAGAATCATTCAAACTTCAATATACAGTGACTAAACTACTATCCTCTAAAATAATGTGAGTGGTTATTGTTTGTTTCGCAGGGTATGCCTGATTCCTGGGCACGGTTACTGGTGAACTCTAACATTTCCAAACAAGAACAAAAGAAGAATCCTCAGGCTGTTCTTGATGTACTCAACTGGTATGATCATTCTTCCAAAGAAACACAAGAGTCAAAATATATGACAACTGCCAAACTTATGGGTGGCCAGTCCAGTAGTACAGGTGAGTCAACTCAAGGGTATAATATTATGTTTTCTAATATGTCCAACTCTGTGAATATGATGGAACTTTTTGACTTGAGAATGACTTGAAATCAGCCATCAGATAATAAAATTTGATCTTGTTTGCAGAGTTGGGCATATTATTTCTTATATACCTTGTACGACAACATAACTATTTCTTGGTAAGAAATGTTGATGATTTTGACAGGAGAAAGTTTGTTTACAATGGGAAATGGGGGTAATTCTTTTGTCCACCCTATTGTTTGGGTGTTAAAACTGTCAAACAATGATAAGTAGTAGGTCTTATGTTCTTGCACAGGGTATAGTGAGTATTTACCTCTCATCTGTATTAAAATAAAGATTTTCTTAAAGACTAACATATATTTTATAGGCTAAGTAAAAGAAAAATTGATAATTATATGATATCATATTTATTTATTTGTGCTGTACTTATCTGTATATTTTTTACTAATAGGAAAATTTCATATTAATGTAAACCAGTGCACTAGCATATTTAACTAATGCACTAGCTTAAAGATTTTAAACGGTTTCAAACTAACTGTACCTTAAGTTCATAATCATTAAAAAAAATTTTTTTTTGTTAATGCAGTAAGTGATAACTAACAAATACATTCTAAAATTAAACAATACACCTAAAGATTTTCCAGCTTACAATATTTTGCAAGGCAGAACTTGAGCTCTAGATAATTTAATACTAATAGCAGGAAAATCAGTGTCACACAGTTTTGATTACAGTAGGCAAAAAAGCAGTTAATTCAATTTGATATAACAAATAAATGAAATAATATTAGTGTTTGAGGAACACACTTAAAAACTCTAAATATCTCAATCCCTTTTCTCTCTCTTCATCTCATAGAACCGTCCCCCCGCCCTTCTTACATTCGTGATCGTGATGGCGCAGCGTCCGTATCATCTCACACCCCCACCTCAGGCAGCCATCCCTCCTCCTCCTCCCCATCAACCACTCCTGATACAGAAGCACCTGAAGAAAGAGTACAGAGTTCGGAGACGGAAGAAGCACCACCACCACCCATAGCTACAAGACCAGAGAGAACAAAGTCAATTGTAAGTAGGAGGATATTGTTGGTTTGGGTTATTTGTTTAGTGGAATAGGCTAAATGAATTATTTTACTAGGTGTATGACTTCAAATTTCAATGCATCAATTTGCATATTTTTTTTGGAGCAAAACGACTTTTAAACTTGGAACAATAAGGATTAAGCTTTTATCTATTCATTCAGTTGTTATGAAAAATGTAGAACACACTTTAAGTAAGCAAATTAGTTTCAAACTTTTTGTTTGATATGACATGTATGAGCTGTATTTTCATACCATCAGTATCAAATCATTTATTGCAAACATTTTGTATCATAGAAATAACTAGTAATAATTTCTGAGTACAATAAGGTACATTTCATGTGAAGATGAAGTAGACTCCATTTCCATCATTTATAGTGTATTCACAAACATTATGTGCACCGGCAAAACAAAGCGGTGGGTTTATCCTTGAGACAGGTGATTTTCCAATTGTAATCTTAATCCTTCTTTTCAAAGAATCATTGTTAGGTAATTG
>JAQIWE010001732.1:0-14890 GCA_034698565.1 Campodea plusiochaeta
GCGATAATTTGGAAACAAAACAAAAAATTAAAAATCGGGCTTCGTAAGAACACGGAGAAGTGAATTTTCTTCCACTGTGTTAAATTTCGTTATGATTGGACCTTCCGTGTGTCAGCGAAGTGGAAACATAAAGTGTGCAAAGTGATCCCTAAAGCGAGGCTTCGCTAACGCTCCGCCTCAACAATAATTTTATCTCGTAGATGTTAAACATGTATAAAAGTAATGTTCTATGAGTTATTGGAAGGAATTATTTATCTCGTGATAGGATGCTATAAAATAATGTAATCACAGGTGCTCAGAAAGGAGGTGGACTCTCCCTGATCCCTGTACCATTCCGGAAACTTCTTCTTCACTTTCTTCTGTCTTACTATTATAAATCTTACTTTAGCATAGACTACGTGCCCGTCGGCGTATAGCCCTTGCTATACAGACAGAGCTGTACGCCGACGACCACTCAATCTAAACTGTAACATTTTTTTTATTCTTTTCATTTTCAATCTCCATGTGTCCAATTAATTTCGTCTGAAATATAATAATAAGAAAGGAGATCGATCTCAATAATGTTGTGCTTGATCAATTTGGTTATATTAAAACAAATCCAGTCAATTGATTAAGACCTGATTCAGATTTCATTGTTGTTGGTTCCGAAAATCTACGCTATCCAATTAGCTAAACTACCCAGGTATATACCATTGAGAACTTGAACTTGGCAAGTGATTATCTTAAAGTTGCAATATTCCATATAGATTTCGCGTTAACATTTTCTACTGATTCTCAGTTACGACAAATTTCTAATAAAATAAACATTCTCTAATATATTCCATTTATGTATGTGGACTATTTCACCAATATATTTAAGTATAAGTAACATTTGAATGATAATTAAATGACTCGTTACAGGTTTATAGAAAGAAGCTGACACTTTCTCGTTTAAAGGAAAATGTTTTTTTTTTTTTAGTTTTAGCGCATTTCATTCAAAAAATTCGAAGTTTAAACTAAAACTATATAAGGGTTTTAATATCACAGATAACTTATAAATTATTGTCACATATAATTATACAGGTGGGATTGTCACAAAAGTTCAAAACGAACAAGAAACAACCATAGTAGACGAGACTATACTGTTTACATTATAACTTGCTGTATACAGAGCATGCTGTATAAGCTTTATTACCTAATACGTACAAATTATCTCTTATGACAATAGATGTGTCATTTGCATACTTACTGGAAAGGCTACTCACCAGTTAAAGACCATTCAATGAGTGAATATTCTGCTCTCATATGATACACCACTATAATAATAATATCAGTGAATTATATTTGAATATGGTATTACGTGTTTAAAGAAGATTTTGACAGCTTAGAATGTAATACTACACGTCAAGATTATAAGAAAATGGCGATCTTTGTTATTTATTTTGCGTCTTGAGATTATCTGCGTCCAAGAAGAAAACAAAAACATGCATTATTTATTAAAACTATATTGCGATTTCCTTTGCACATTTTTAAATATTCAATACTCTTTTCATCACTCAGAGAAACTTCTTGTTATTAATGAGAGGAAGGCGAATAGATTAACAGATAATAAAGTGAAGTGTTCTTACGAAAACAGAACGACTGCAATACAAGGAGTAAGTTATATATATTACACTTATTTTTTTTTCCTTAAGAAAATCCTATACCTCCAGCACAAATAGTTAACAACGAATTTGTCAAAACATACAAAAATCTGCAATTTTACAGAGCATGTTTCTCTTAAAATATTTCCATAATTAGGTGTTTTTTCTCTCATTTAAACAAAAAATTTGAAAAAAGATCTAATAAAAAAAAACTCCTTCCAGTGCTACTTAAAAGATTTCTCGGTGCTACTCGACAAACATTCGAGGTGATCTATAAACCACTGGTCCGAACGAGTCAGTACATTTGGTCATTGATAGTGGTGCTCGGCCGGTGTTCGTATCCCAGTTTCACGGGAGTTCGGTGTCCACTCAGTGCTCTGGGTGATAATTATGTACATTGGTGCTCGTCGGAGAGAAATTGAACTGTTCTATAGAGAATAGACAAAATAATATAACAAACCTTCAGAGAAACTACTTCCAGAGCGAATTCCGCAACAATAAAATTTAAATTTTATTGCTGAAATAATTCGGTAACTGTTATGAAATAAATTTATTGTACGTAAAAATTATACTTTTGTTGTGACAAAAAGATACAATGGCTCGTCAACAGTTGTAGTATACGTTTTGAAAATTACGCGTCTCTGAAAAGTCTGACTCTTGGGAACAAAAGTTTCTTGAGCAATTCTTTTTCTTTAGCGGGGCAAGAAGTGTTATTATGTAATCTCCAATGTTATATCATATTTGTTTTAAAGTCCGAACACTTATAAGTTGAGTATATATGAAGAGGCCATGAACCAATTCAGTTTCTTACAAAGTCAACGAAATATTATGTTGAAACTTTTTTTATTTCTCATTCTTGTTTTTTTTAATATACGAGGGTGTACCGAAAGTAAGTGCAATTCTTCCATAGTTCAAAAAGTATTCGTCAGATTTTAATGAAATTCACTTTATGTTATGGTAAATGTTGTTGACGATTTACAATTTTTTTTACCTTAATTCATACATTGATGCCAGTTTTCCGGCACATCACGTACACCCGTTTTGAAACCCTTTGCAGTGGATTATTAACAACGTTTATGTCAATAGGAAATAAGATCTTTTTCATTTAAAAATTCCATTACATGGAAGTTTATTTTTAAATTTCGTAATAAAAATAATCAATCGATTTTTGTCGTTTGATTGTTGTCTAGAAACCAAACCTAGGTTAAAAACAAAACATGCATAATCTTCCACACATGATAAGTTGAAGCTCGCGAAAAAGTTAATACTGACTGTATTAAGAGATAATGTTGTCAAATTTAAGTCATGTTGTCAGGTTCCATAAAATTGCAACAATTCTTTCTCTCTCTCTCTTTTTTTTCAAGAAAAGAATATTCTCAACACAGTAGCTCGCACAGTAGTCATAGAGTAAGACAATCAAATTATCAAAACCACAGATATGAGTTCAAACTGCAGGGTTCCTAGAGTTCATGAATTTTATACTCCCTCATCCAAAGTATACTATATAGTTACCTTTAGCTCCGTTTGATTTTTTCCCATTTACACATTTAAATAAAGCACTTACATGAATTTTATTTTCGACATGAGAAAAGTTTTATTTCAGTTGTTAATAATCTACTGTAAAGGGTTTTAAAACGGGCGTACGTGCATTCTTGGCAAACTGACAATAATGAATGAATTAAGGTGATTTTCTTGTATATCGTCAACAGCATTTACTATATAACACAAAATTAATTTCGCTAAAATCGAACGAATACTTTTTGAAATGTGAAAAAATTGCACTTGCTTTCGGCACACCCTCGTATTATTGTTACTGAATACCTTGAGTATAATGTTCTTAAGTAGTAGACGTAAATCTATTATAAAACTATTAAAGTATATAAATTCAGTATTTTCAGAAGAAATTAGACTTTTTCATTAGTTATAGAATGAATGATAAGGTTTGTATTTGCATACGTTCATTAATTAAGCATATACCCATACTTAATTTAAAATCGTAATATTACAAAACGTTAATTGTTAAAGAAACATCTTGGAGTGTCTTGTTTAAAAAACATCCTGGAGTACTAAATATGTTATAAGTAAATGACATTTAATGACAATCGAAACAGAATAGTCAAAAACCCAATTAGAAATGTTTCGTAGCATCACATAAGATAATGACTGAAAAATGTGTTCTCAAAACGCTGAATAGTTGATATTTCAAAAATCGCATTACCGATCCCGAAATCCCGGAATTTCGGAAGTCATTTTTTACACCTTTTTGTAAAGAAAAACGAAGAAAAAATAAGTTAATTGACGAAAGTTTTCCCGATCATCGGTTGTCACTTACATACATGGACAAGACGGTCTATACATTACAATCGCGTTTAAAACGGCCACATCTAAACCGATTTATACTTGTTATATACGAAAATAAGCGTATTGAAATCTAGATTTCAATACGAATGTCTCTAATGTATTATGTTTTGACGTAATATTTGAAAGAATGAACACTCGATGATTTCTTTCTGACGTTCGTAGCGCTTTGAAACAATAAATCGTTAAAACTTCGATACTTTTACGTCTTTACTCACGTGTATTATTGATAGTCTTATTCCTCGTTTTCTGCCGATTCCAAAAACATATAATATACCTAGGATCAAAAGTTCCTTCTACAATCTAAAGTGATTTCACCCATGATTAATACTAGAAATTAATATTTTGAAAACGGGATTTCGGAATCCCGGGATTGTTGTATATCGATCCTGAAATCACGGGATTGAAAAAATCATCCGGGATTGCAATCCCTAAATAGAATGTTTGATACGAGTGCATCTGCTTCATAAACGATTTGTACCGAGAAAGTATACTCTTACATTACATCTTTCTTATGTCTAATTTTCTATTGTATCGTCCACTTACGTTAATAAAATTTTTCGTTAGTTAAAATTGCAGCTTACTAGAAAATTACGATTTTATACCATTATCAAAGTTTAAAGCTAACTACTTTTTTCATTGCTGATCTTTCCTGTATGTGTATATGAGAAATTAATTACGGTTGTTCTTTTTTACTGAACAGTCCACAAGCTCCTTTCTTTTCCATGCAATTGACAAGAGGATGTGAAATGAAACTTGCGGACCACGATGACCTGATTGGTATTTTGACAATGATGGATATAGGAGGGTAACTAGGAAAGATTTGAGGCTGCATACCATTTTCAAGGATATAGGTTTAATTTTTAAGGATTTAGGTATGTCATTTTATAGCTCCAATACTTTTATTAAATCAGACCGAGTTTCAAAAATATCATAGCTTCCTTGTTGGTATAGTGTCACCAGGAATGGGAAATTAACACTTTTGAACACTTTTTAATGATTTAAAAGTGTATTGAGTGAATTAGAATCACCTGAATGACTTATTGAGACTACTATGGACATTACTACATCTTATGCCATAGTAGTTTAACATTAGGTGACAGTACTATATATAAATAGGATTGTTTGGTTGAAAATGTACTTTAAGCTTTTTCATGGCTAACATTGATTCTGTACAATCGCGTTCGTGGACATTATTCTTTAAATGAGAAATTAAATAAACACTTGGTGCATTAATGTACAGTGTATTCTCAACAAATTAGTAAAAAATATCGGATTTTCCATGATCTGGTCTCGCACACTGACGATGTGTTCTTCACTTATTTAATAAAAAGACCTCCACTCCTATCTTCATCACTTACAGATTTTCCGCCTGATTTAAATTTACCAAAACTGCAAAAATGTGTTCATGGAATGTGATAGTACCCACTATAGGTGGCATTTATCATTCAAGAATCCACTTTTAATTAATACAGAAACATCACCCAATAATGTCCACTTTCCAACTCCTTGTTTCCAGCACATTGTTTTTTATTTTCCTGTTGCCACTATATCAACAAGGAAGCTACGATTTTCTTGAAGCTCGGTTTGACTTCCAAAAAAAAATGGAGCACTCATTTTTAACCTATACTCTTAAAGATGACGTCCTGTCTAAAAATTTCACTGGTTACCCTCATAGTATTGTTTTTTTGTTTACAATCACAGATAATTATAGAAAAATGCTGTGAAGGTGAGTTTGATAATGGAAAACTTCAAGTTGATTTAAATGCTTTATAAAAGTCATTGTGTAAGTTTTACAAATTGAACCTAATTAAAAATTTAGGATTTTTACTAAATAGATCTAAAAGAAACTTTGCTATATAGTCTAACACAGTGAACAATAATGAACATTTCTCTCTCCTTTTAGTTTTTTCATTGCAGATACGATTATCATCATAATTACTCCAGCTCTCCTTTTGTAGAAAGAACATTCATTAAGTATAATTGCATACATCTCTCAATTAAATTCATTGTTTAAAATGTTTATTTCACCTTCATTAAAGATAAAGGGATGAGCATTTTATTCTTGCACTTTCACTGTGTACATCACTGTTGCAAGTTGTTTCGAAGACATCGCCATATGTCATATAAGAACTAACCTTTAGTCATATACATGTTATATATCATTTGACTGGAATTCTTAAGATCTATTATTATTACTTCCAGCATGGAGATTATCCTAACGTAAGTTAAATTTCTATAATATTATGTTTTATGTTCAGAAATATTGGTTTTCATAATTTTAGCCCTAAAATTGAACTTACATGTATATGATAACCTGTACAGTTATTATTGTAATGAACCTATTCTGTTGTATAGGATTAGAATCTGTTTGGGTTTGTGTAGTTTTCCCATAGCATGTTTATTGTATAAACCAAGTAATAATGTTTCAACAGAAAATCCCAATTAATTACTAGAGCTTATCAATTAATCCCTATAGGGAGAACAAGTCACCAATAAAACCACTCTTCTAATTGTTAATCCTATCTCTTTGAATATTTTTAATAATAAACGAAGAGTAACAATGTAACTTCTTCATGTATTGCAATTATATGTATTGCACAGCAACAACACACATAAAATTTTCATACAGCCTTTTCTTTCTGTTCGGTGAGGTCTTGGTAATTCATCACATTATATGAAATAAATAAATACTCTTCTCATCAATTTGAGAGCAATTGCAGCAATATATATTTTAATCACGAGGAAAAGTAAATGCTTCTTCAGAAACGAAATGAACTTTTTAGAAAATGGTTTCTCAAGATGTTGTTCAGAAAAGAAGTTTTTTTTGTTATTTTCTATTAGAAGAATTGAGAAATATAGAGAGGAATGAAGAGGGCGTATTGTGAGTTTAAAGTGTAGGTTGAAAAAGAAGCTATGAAATCGTCTTTACAAATTATTAATAAGTGGCAATAAAGTAAAGAAATAATATTTTTATGCAGTATGAAAAATAGGATAAAGGTAATTTCAATATCGAATTATCCGAGAAGTTACATTTGTCATTAACTCAAAATCACTATTGTGACTAGTAAACTATAGTATAGTATACCGTAAGATATCGTTTTGATGTATTTTTTATTGTTGCATCTAATAAAGAAATATCTCAGTGAACTATATAGTACACAAAGCATTTGTTGTGCTAATACAGATAGAAGTCGATATAATGCTTATAAATATGTGAATAGCTAATCTTCTTTATATAAAACAAATATTGTAACATAAAAAATAGAGTCTTCAGGTCAGTTATATAAAGTAGCAATCGTAAAATAAATTGCTATGTCGATTCTATTTTTTTTTTCATGTTTATATCAATTACAAAATTCGTAATATAATACCTAACATATCAGTGAATTTTCAAAACAAAACGATATCCTATGTTTTCTATTATGAATATATTATAGAACTTTTTGGTAACTATACTGTATAACTATTTTTTTTAATATTGCTGATATTATATTACTTATATTTGGTTTTATATCACCAAACAACAAGGTATATCACCAAATAAGAAATACAGAGTGCTCTGGTTGTTGTCGAAAGTTTATTTTACAAGATAAAAGCTTTTAAATTTTGTTATATAATTATATTTTTTGATACTTTATGGTTTATTATTAATTTATTCTGATGTAAATGTTCGTATTAGGCTAACGAAATCGAGGTTTATTGGACATTTGACATTTATATTTTATTTTTAAATGGGTTTCATGAAATCTTTTGTTCTAATTTATGTGAAAGAATGGAAAATTCGTGTAAATGAACATTCATTTGCCTTGATATTTGCTTTCATTGGCTGCAGCTACGAAAATGTTGAATATATGCCTTTCAGCGGTTTTATAGTTCCACGATTGGTTCCAAAGGAGTCAAGAAAATTCCCTTTTGTTTAGGAATATTTGA
Source organism: Campodea plusiochaeta (assembly GCA_034698565.1). NCBI lineage: Eukaryota > Metazoa > Arthropoda > Diplura > Rhabdura > Campodeidae > Campodea > Campodea plusiochaeta. The sequence goes on from JAQIWE010001732.1 coordinate 7,914, forward strand.
TATTTGCATACTTCGTATTTACTTTTCAATAGTATGATTACATTGAATGAAAAATAAAGTTAAACGTTTCGTTATAGAACAATACACTCAGACATACTATATAACTTTTCAATATATTGTTTTCTAAAATAAATTTGAGATTAAAAAAAAAAAAAAAATCTGGTTATAATAAGATGGGCAGCATTAGAAACTCGATTACCGTATACTATAGTTACATTTATATTCTAACTAATAGTAATATTATATATCGACATGATGTTATTGAAATCTTAACATTTTTGTTATTCATTCCTTTTTTTCCACAAGCTAACATTTATTTCTTACACGGTCGTTTCAGGTGAGTTCCCTGGTGACGGACGAAGTGTATGTGTGTATCGTATACCAAGTATTTCTTTTGAAACGATCCTATTGAACTCTGCTGGGTTAGAGCTTTCGATCCACAACTAATTAAAAACATTCTTTTATTTCAACAATAAACTCTGTTGTGTATAAAACCAAAGTGAACTTTCCTTTCACACTCTGAGGTAAAGTCAATTTATCACTAAAAGGGATTTTTTAAACTTGATTGACTAATTTCTATTTTCAATTAAGATATTTTATCAGGCAGAGTTTTCGTAAATACTTGCTTTTCACAGTATGCAAATCAGAGATGTTTTTTAAACACTGACGATTATAAAAGTTGAGAGATGACATGTTTACTCAGTTATAACTATTCTACTCTTTCAAAATATTTCATTAATGCAACTTTTTATTTTTGGAAATATATAAAGAAGGTAAAAGTTTTAAAAGGTAATTCGTTTTGGCTTCTCCAAACACTATAGTTACTTAATTATTATGAATTTAATATATTATATAAAGAGAATATATAATACACACGTTTTACATAGTAAATAAAGTAAAAATATTCAAGCATCCGATGGATTCGAACCCATGTTTCCTGGTGGCTAGTTTGATACATTATTATTGATAATGACTAATGAGAAAATATTTCAACGTATTTCAATGGCGCGGTGACGCAGTATTACGCTCGTATTAACACCAGAAGTTGAAATTACCTGAATCGCATGTGAGTTAGGACTCATTTATAATTATGAGACTTCTCAATTCTCATGTAAACAATGCTACAGCGTAACTGTCATCCTCAATTGTTCCTGAGAAATTTAAAAAATATCCTGAACTACAAACAAATTTACAGTAATATGCCAATACTGTTTCTTTAAGAAATGCTGGTACATAATATATTACCAACAACATGTGTATACAAAGCGGCACAGCTCTATTTGATTGGTATAATTATAATTAGTTCGTCAGCTTTCTCGGTCAGTCCATTACTCCGTCTGTAACTATACAGGGAGGACAAAAAAATGGCACCACTTTTGCAAATGGAATATTTTCAGAAATATTTGAGTTGGAAACTGGATTTAAAAGCTAATGGAAATATAATCTTCTTCTCTTTCTGAAAATGTATGGTTTAACAGCAATCCGAGCAATATTATGGCTGCTACGGCCTTTTAAAACTGAAAAGTATTCCTAACAAAAGTTGTCAACAATGGGGTTCAACGAGAAAAGCTAAGCCGCCAGGATCGCAAGTGTAGTTTGAGGGGAAATCCGTTTTTAAATTGTGATTATTTAACTCCTGCTGATATGTAGGAGGAAGATAAGTTTATGTAAGTCAATAATAAAATGTTCTTGATATTTTGTTATTACCCAGAACTTTTTATTCGTCATTTTTAGTTCATTTGTCTTCTGCTAAATCCCTCAAACTACACCTGCGCCACCGCACTTGTTGAACCCCATAGTATAACACTAAAATGTCGAATTTCTTAGGTAAAACAGCAACAACTTGACTGAATCTTTTTTAAATAATATCTTATTCTTTATTAGCAATGATTCACTATAATATGCCTCAGATTTTCTTACTAAACTTTGAAACAACAGCCTGTGAACAATCTCTATCCATGATACCACGATCCCCTTTTAGATGGATTACATTTTGGAAACCATGGAAAATGGTAATATGGCGAATTACAGGCTGCTATTATGAACCAAAATAATTGTTAAATCATAAATATTTATAAAAATATTGTTTTCTGTTAACTTTTAGCTTTATAGAAAATTTTAAAAATGTCAATATATTGCCATTAGCAACTTTTATTTGGCATGCTTTTCAGTTACAAGCCCTACTAACATAAACGGCCCCACTGACATAAAACACATATTTTCAGAAAGAGAAGAAGATTCTCTTTTCATTGGTTTTTCAATCCAGTTTCTAGCTTCAATATTTCAGAAACTATTCCATTTGCAAAAGTGGTGCCATTTTTTGACCCACCCTGTACATCGCAGTTAAGAAACTTTAAAATTTTATAGTTTGGATAATTTTCATCACCTTCGATATTTAAAGTAATATTATTATATCTGACAGTATTTCCTGAAAATTTAACTGCAAATTATTCATAATACTTCAAACAACATATAGTTTACCATTTTTTTAGATGCGACCTGCAGCGAAGCTCAGAAAGCATTTATTGTCCTCGGTATGTCCGTCCGTCCGCCTGTCTGTCCGTCGCGAGAAACAGCTCCTAAACGGCTAGAGTTAGGTATAGGGAAGTATATAGAAAAAAATCTCAGAAAAAAATCAGTTTACATTTTTATTTTCGAGTCGATCGATCGAATTTTGACCTCGAGTCGATAAATCCGCTAACAGTTAGAGATAAGTATAGGAAAGTATATACACTTATTAGAAGGGCGATTTTACTTTCCTATAGCCATTAGAAGGGCGAAAGACTTTCCGAGCCAGCGCCACCAAGATTGGCTCCAGCGCAGAAAATTTTGAAAAATTATAGTGAAAACAACTTATTTTAAACAATTTTTATGGACGATTCGTACAAATTTAAAGTATACTTTCATAAATATATCTAATTTTTATAATTTTAACTTCGTGTCTTTTATGTAATTTCTTCTTTTCTCCTTTTCTTAAAGACAACTTTTTAAATCTATAGTTTAAAGCTTTAAACTTTCCCAGACGGCCTTTATAATACGGCGGCCTGGAGCTGCAGCCCCCCTAACCCCCCTCTTAATCCGGCTCTGTATATCACAGTCAGATCAGCTTGTATATTTCAATTCACCTTTTATTTCTTAATTCCAGTAAAGCGTCACATCAATAACGTATAGTTTCTGAATAAATTGGAAATTTTTTATGGCTCAACATTAGCAAGATCTCGTTACATCTCTTGGAATAACTCTTAATTTAAATTTTAAAATTGAAATAAGACATGCGTGGAGCGATGAAAGTTGCATAATATAACAACATTACTGTATTTCCTGTTTATTCCCATGAGGTCTTAAATAACTAATAGCGAACGAGCACCATACGTATTAACACAGTACAGTGTATTAAGTATTTATCCCTAACACTCTCACACACTGGATGACACATAACAAATTAAATATGATAAAACTCTGACAAGTGATTGTGCTCTCGGTCAAAATTATACATCTATACGTGTCCGCGGTATTTCGTAATCTCTTATTGGAAAAGCTATTTCTGTCAAAACAAGTAAAACAGTACAAAAATGGAAGTATACATAAAATAAAACAAGAGTTGAAAAATATATTACGCTGTATTAAATTAAACCAGAATATATTACAAAGACAAATACAGAAGAAATCACTTGCAAAATGTCCTAAAAAATTGATCTTTGTGGTACGAAAGTGAAACTGTTTACGAAAGTATATGAAAGAAGTTTGGTATATATATAAAATAAGTTTGTTATGGAATAAACCTACTATAAAAGCACAGGCTGAAGTTATCTTCTATTACCATGCAGTAGGATAAGACTGTCAATTCAATGTAGACTTCAATGTTCAATCGTCTCATATTTACAAAGAAATCGATGCATATGCAAATATACATATTGAATTATTGATATAAGAAGATATCGGCGATGTAAGAATTTTTTTTGAATATATTACAAATACGTAACATCTTTTTTACATTAGGTATTAACAATTACAAGGATTTAACTATATGTTGTAGTTAATGACTATTCGTAACATCAATAACAATATGCACAAACAAGTATTATATAAAAGTACATAACTTTTTATTTTACAAATTGTAATCATTTCACCTGTAGATAATATTTCAAATATTGTAAATCAAATAAAACAGAAGTGAAAACTACAAAGAAATGAGTGTAAAAAACATTAAAAATATATATTTTTACTCTAAAACATGGATTCCTAGAGAATGGTAACAAGAGGTTGTGTTCTGAGTATAGGCGTAATTTTGTGTTTAGCATTGGTGATCTCATTGCAGCACCATCACAGGTAAAAATAATAACATTTATATTGAAAAGTGTAAAATAATAAAACAAATATGGAATACACTTATAAATTGTTATGGTAGAAAATTAACATTTTCATCGTCATTAAACTATAACGATTCTAAATTTTTCATTTGAAAGCATCATACTTTCAAAATTCAAATGTTAAAAATATTATTTGAAATGCTGAGGTTCCTGCTGAAAATGACTGTTGTATTTGCAAGAGAAAACTGTTTTATAAATATTGCTAAACCTGTAATATTTTCAGCAAGACGACTCATTTTCCAACACACAAGTCCCGTTTCACTTTCTTTGTTCTCTATTCTCAAACAACACAGATTAAAGGTTTCATAGATTCTCATGGGACCTTTAATCTGTGTTGGAAATCGGAACTTCCCGCTGAAAAATAATGGGCCTTTAAATGGTGTATTTTCTATATGCCAGTACCAGGTAGTCGTTTTTTTTACTGTTGTCGAACAATGTAGTCTTCATGATTATGGGGCTCACAAAAATTATATTGTCCTATGTTATCGTCAATATAATACTTTCAAAAACTATTATGACAATTATTATTGCAATCAAAAATGCTGTCCAACACTCCAACAGCATGTTCCAAGGGAAAATATTTCTCCTTTTAGAAATACAGCAGCAATAGGAAAAGGAAATCTGCCTCAGCTACAATATTGTGGTATTCTGATAAATAAAACAAGAACACCTGTATTCTGTAGCTAAAATTGAAACATGCAAAACATATTCGTTCTAAAAGCTATATTGTAATTTGTTCTAAATGCAAGTTTGTGTAGAATTAATTTCTTCGAAATGAAAATATCAGCACTTACATCATTAATTTTCGTAAAAAAAATTGTTTCTAAATAGTAATGTTTCAGATAAAGTTTCTATTACAATTAATTATCCCAAGCACTATAGAAATAAACAGTTTGTCTTAAAATGCTCCCATTTTAAATTTAACTTTGACTACAGTCAAACAAATAGTTTTATTTACTGACAAAGACATTAGTAATATTTTACACATTTTAAAGAAATATATTTCACAGAGATGAGAGATCTAAAACTGAAATACACAATAAATGATCCAATTTCATGTAAACAGTAAAATGTAGAAATAGATTTGTTCAAATTTATTACTTGACCATTTTTTAAAGCAGTAAAAATTCATCTAGAATTTTTTGATAACCACTAATAAAATGGGAGAAATTTGTCCCCAGAAAAACATAGGGTATAATGCAAAAAATATCTACTCCACAACATAATCACAGAATTCCAGCATATGATATTTTAAAACGGCAATGCCACCTACATAAATTATTTGACTTACCGATGCTGTGCGTACCCACAAAACCCAGTGTTCCCTTTCGTCACGCTCTTGTTTGGAATGGCTGATAAATTATTCTCTCCCCAAATTTAAAGAGAGTAAACCTCCACGTTGACGTCAAATAGGGCACCGCGCACTCCCACGTAGAACCAGGGGGTGGGGAGTAAAATGCTCAAACATACAAAGATTTGCTCTTGGATGTGTTTTGGTGATTATTTCGTAATATCTTAGATCTGCAATGTGTGGGAGGTGTTTTATATTACTGATCTTCTTTCGTATTTTTACTATAATGAGTGATTTAAATAATGAAGGTACTTTCTTGTCTTTAACACAGGGGCGTCGCTACAGGGTGGCTGTCTCAACCCCTAAATTTTCTCTGGCCACCCTTTTGCCACACCAAATGAAAATTAACACAGTCATCCAATCTTCCAAACTATTTTATTTATATTTCTGAAATTGTTGTTTCTATATCTGGTGTTTCAATAAAAATTGAACTCCAAGTCGCCATGAGTGATGCAATTACAGAAGACTGAAATAGTAAATCATAGTTTGAAATGGATAATGTAGAAGATATCAATACGTCAATACGTTTTCGTCAATTTACGTAAAAAGTTCGGGATTCTGTTTGCCACGCTTAAAATTTCCTTGCCACCCAAGGATCTTTATTCTGGTGACGCCACTGCTTTAACAGTTTCTTCGCACTTCAGTTGTTATCCACAAATAAATCAAGAATTTTAATGGTGTAATACAGTGTCTTATTATACATAGTACATAGTTCAATATTATTCGATTTATTTAATCTTTCTAGGTGCTTTGGTTTAGTCTTTCACTCCGCAGCAAAATAGTCATAAAAATTTGCTTTAAGCTATTCATAGTTTGTTATTTACAAACAAAATATTGTATAAGTAGAAGAATGTAATGTATGAAATACTAAATGGTTGGAACTGAAACATTCAAAGAATACTCTGAAGTTCGCTTGAAGTGTTGTGCATCTCTTACAGGCAAGTTACACAAGCCAATTCATTTCATAAGATAACACGTATCGTTTCTTCTGCAGCAAGTTTTTCACAGTATTATTATTAATATTATTTTCAATATTTTAATAGTTTACTTAAATTCGCATCTCCCGCCAAATTACAAAGGATGACCGGAGAAACCGGATCACTTCCCAAAGGAAAATATAGTTCCAATTATTATTATTTTTATGTTATTATTGTTTTACTGTCATTGTTTGGTATATTGAAAAAATTACATTATGATTTTAGAACTGTGATACAATAATCAGAAACTTTTGTAAACACGTAAATCTCATAATGTTT
>JAQIWE010001733.1:0-14890 GCA_034698565.1 Campodea plusiochaeta
GAAAGGAACATTTTCCCGCAAAAAAACCTTTGCTATATATTTTTTCCTTTTTCAACCCTCCAGGCACTGGCCTATCTCTCTCTCTTGCTTTGAGCTAAAAAAAAGTAGTTTCATCTATAGCATCAACTGGAATCAGTATTCGTTGTTTTTCAAATGCCATTTTCTCAGAGAACTCTTTCCATACATTTAGAAGCAGTGTAATGCAGAACAAACATTCTCTCACGAACAAATCGTTTTGTAATGAGGAATTACATTAAATATATTAAATTCAGTGGTCATTTTTATACAATCGTTCCTTTGCTTTGTAATCTATTCTTTTTCTGTGAGTTGGCATCGCAGTATGTAAAGTGGATACTCAAAAATAGCCATGGATTCTTTCTTTCTATGTATAGTACGATGATCAGGATATCCTTATAAAGTTGTTTCCTTTTCACTTCGTACTCTCGACGCTCTGCGTTAAGGTTGCCACATTCAATCATTTTTAACCGAACAAGTAGTAAAATAAACTGAGCTTATGTGTTTATGAAATAATGTAAAAAAGCATTGATTATGTTTTTATACTTTACTTCTTGCTTCCACTGGCACTACAACCCAGGGTGAATTTTTGCCTTCTCTGGCATATTTCTCCATTCGTCTCTGTTTTTGGCCTTTTCTCTCCATCTTCCCTTGGTGACTTTTTCAATATCATTTACAATGTCTTCTAACCATCTGGCTGTTTTTATAACCATGTTTAATTTATAAAGAAATATCACCATAATTTAACATAAATTTTAAGTTAAATTAGTATATACAGTTGAATTACAATTACCCAACTAAACAGAATTTCGGTTATTTACTTTATATTTAACGGATACCAGTCATTCATCTTAAAAGCTATTGAATTATAAGCATTTACTGTTATATTAATAATATATTTTCATTTAGACATATATATAATTCAAATATTCTGAATTAATTATTGTGTGTGCATACATTCGTTATAAGCGTATATAACAACACTTACTTTTTCCACCTCTTTGTTTGCTCCTTTAATCCGGCGCTATTCATTACATTCACTTATTCTCACGAGTCATTCCTTCATTGTTAGAAGAAGTAATTGATAATATTAGCTGCCTTTTTCTGATTTTAAATATGACCATCAAAGTGACTCAAGTAAAAGGTATCCCCCAGTCAAAACCTTGATGGATGCCGTTGCAGATACCGTAATGATATTAAAACCCTTTCACATGCCATTTGCAGTTCTTCCACAGGTAGTCTTTTGCAAAATTCACGTAGGATTCAATAAATGATTGCTACAGCTTTGAAAGAAATTGAATACGACTTTATTGAAGAAATGTCCAGTCTGACAGAACGCGACTCTAGCAAACGGGTCGATTTTATAGGATTATGCAAAACTAAAAGAAGGATTTAATACTGAATCCTACTAAGAGAATTAAAAGTGATGTTGAACAAGTTAGCAGAGTTCATGAAGAGAAACAACTGCATTACAATCCCAGTTTCGTATTTCACTGAAAAATGCAATTTAGTCAGTTTAGAGGTTATCAGGCTGTACAACGGTGCTCGAAGCGCGATCTACAATTTATATATTCTCCTTGGAGAATTTAAAAAAAGATATGGCATGAAAAAGAAACCGGTTTAAGAAATTGTCATGATTGATGTGCTAAAAAAACTCCATCAGTATTCTGCACAACCATATCTACTCCAAGACTCAAATTTAAAGAAAAAGAAGAAAATATTGAAATTAATCTAATCTGGAGAGCTCTTGCAACCTTGACACATGAATGTTCAAGAGGATCAACACAGAAAAATAATAAATGTTATTCTGTGGCATCTGTAAATTTACTTTGGTAAGCAGTGTATTTAAATAAGCGTTTATACTCTCTCTCACTCTCTCTTAAACAATGAAAAGTTCGACCAGTATTTTGATCTTGATATATAAATCACAGTAACATTTAGTACGTTCATAAATATTCATTTTTACAACACTTCTTTAAACAGGAACTTTATAATCACTAATAGAAATCATATAAAAAGCTGTGAGAAAGAATACTGCTGAAAGAACGGCAAGGGTTCATATTTATTTTCTCTTCTGGCAACACTGTTTTTGTACTTTTCCCTTTTTCAGTGAGGACCATAATGGTGAAGGATCAACGTAACAAGAATTCAGTTTTTTTCTGTCTCCAACGCTGTTTGAAAAACAGTTGTTTTTTATTCTCCTCAGTGTCAAATGCAGGACAGTGAGCTTTCGGATTTTATGTTTGCCAAAGTGGAAACAGAAAAACAATTTGTAAGGGAATCTTTTATCGAAACTTTTGGTTTTCATTTTAAGCGTTACCTCTATAGAAGGCTTGTTTCAGTGATTTGCTGATATAACAAACATATTTGATCATAAGATAAAACAAAATTATTTTTTCGTGAATTTAAAGGTTTTATAATATGCATATATAATGTTTTAGAATATCTTTTTAAATCAAAGAATAAGTCAAATGCGAAAAATATGTAAATTTAGTTCAAAATAATTATACAAATTTTTGAAAAGTCAATTTCTTAAATATTATATTTGTCAAACTACGCGAAATTAAACGATATGTCAATCTAGGGGACCTATATTTAATTTTCAGAAAGAGAGAATATAAACTTACACAATGCAAATTATTATTTCAAATTTTAGTCATCCGTTTCAAGTGAATTTTTCGAACTTATTCTACCATGCCGCAAAGAATACCGGTGAAACCATTATCTGCGTTACCGCTGCCAGTAATATGCCAAGATTTAGAGAAATTTTTGGACCAACACAATTCCATAGATTGTAAGTATTGTAAAAATGAATATTTAAACGAAAACTGTCACTATCTTAAACAACGAAAAGAAATGATGGAAAATTGCAGTGATACAGTAAAACATCAAATTTACAGCAAACTGATATCTAATTTGAATTCTGATGAAAATAAGAAATGGGAGGCGAAGGAACATTTTGACCGAATGTATTTTCAAATTTGGTTGTGCCAGTGTAGCAGTTTACAGACTGAATACGAATCGAGTGAAAATATGGAAGACTATCACATCGCCAAAAACCTAGGAAAAAGTATCTCCTCTATCAGATATATTAACAGATGCAGCGAATATTTGGATTTGAGTTGCTTTAGTACAGTTTTAAGCTACGCACCTAATCTACGACTGTTGGATTTTGATATTACCGTTTGGATTAATGATAAAATTTTGGAAGTCATTGGCAAAAATTGTTTCAGAATTTGCGAGATACGTGGACAAGGTAGGTCTCCAGAGAGGGACAGGTCTGGTTTTATTTATAGAGAAGGACTAACCGTTTCCGGATTTCAGAAACTTATTTTCAAAGATTATGAAACCCAGAGTCAAAACCCATGCTCCGAAACTCTTCAAATTATCGAAGTCGAATATGTTGACATTGGTGGAGGCTCATATGAAGATTACGACGAAAGATACTTATCTCTTTCTTCTGAAATAGGCAACTCTTTCATGAAATTCATTTACCGTGTTAGTGAAGATCGGAAACAGAAACTTTTCTCAATGCTTAACAAAAATTTACCCAATCTCAAAACTTTTGGAATACATTTCCCTATTGATGAAATGATTCAGAATTTTGAGACTGAGATGAAAATCGAGGCTGCAGCTCTCAGGGCCCTGCAAGAAAATGATGTTGCAAAGATACAACATTTATTTCCGAAGTTGAAAATGCTACATTTTGCTATCACACCAAATACCACTCAAACAATGTTAAAATTACTAAACAAACTAGAGAGCTTGAAAACTCTGAAATTATATTTGTATGATTATGCTGATTCCTTAATTTATAACGGACTTCTTTTCGAAGAATGGGCAACTTTGACAAACTTAATCATCGAAGATCAATCACTTCGAGACTTTCCTTCGTGGCAAGAACTGGACATATCCGTATTCGCTGGAACATTACCAAACTTGGAAGATTTAACCGTTTCTCGAGTTCAAAGTGTAACATGGAATCGAGGTTCGAACCTTGGTCGATCTCATTTTAATACATTGCGTAACATTTCAATCACAATTTCGGGTGCAGCAGATGGAAGCTACGATTGGTGTGATTCGTTTTCAGCTACAATCAAAACTGTTCAGTTGAGGCATGACAATTACGACATTTATCCTGAAGGTGCTGTTTTGTCTGCAGAGGCGACTTCTACTATTCTGAACAACACATATCCAGTTTTAGAACAGATGAATGTGTATGGTATGACTTACAACGCTGATTTGGTAAGAGACTTTACAACTCGTTGTTCTAATTTGCGATGTCTTAACAATTTCTGGTCGACTGAACAACAAGACATCAATGATCTGAATGAGTTCTTCAAGAAAAACAATATTGATTGTACCGTATTTGTGTATGTTGAATTGCAAGGTTAATAAAACAGAAATACAATATTGAAATGTTTATTTTCTTTTAAATAATTATATTGCAATTTTGTAAGTAACTTTTACATTAGCTTGTAATAATTGTGAATTGATATTATATCCAAAATGGAAAACTGACCTATTCTGTCATAAAGCTACAAACTGGACAAGCTGACTTTACTAAATTAAGGTTAAAAAGGTAAACAAAACATTAAAACTGAGAAAATAACTATATGGATGTTTAACAAACTCTGCAGTTTCTCATGAAAGCAAAAGTTGACTGATTGGAAGTATTAGTTAATAACTCTACAAAATTACAAAAAAGAAAGGCAGAAAATATGGAGAAAATTTATAAGTTTTTATCTTCTTAATAAAGGTTTCCAAATATTGTTGGACACCTGTTTGTTGAATAATTCGTAAGTTTTTTTATATATGATGATGAACTCTAAATTTAAAATAAAACTATTGTTAAATTATTTATATATTGTAAACGTAATTTATGTACATGTAAGTTATGAAGTCAGTATATCTTTTCATTTACTTAAAATAACCTTTCATTTACTTAAAGTAAAGTAAATAAAATAAATTATGTAAAATGGTATAATAGAAGTCAACAAGAGTAGACGCCAGGAACTAACGATTTCTATAGGTACCCCAGCTACCTAAGGAAATAAAAATTACTGCATATGTTGGATGGAACCTTCAAAACATGTTTATTACCTTTTATCAGACATAATTATATCATATGAATTATTAAATGTTAGCTTCATAAATTTGTATTTAGTTCCAGGTAACTCGTAAGTCGTAATAAGAGTGGAAGATAAAACGTACAAATGTTGTTTCTCAAGACCCGATGTTCGTGAGTGTTGGGATTAACTTTAAGATGTAATAATCGTAGGGGATTTTTCACACCCCAGAATCAAAACTGTCTATAGAAATATCTTTGTCATGTTAAAATGGAAATAGAAAGTTTCTCTAGAACATAATTATGTCAGACAAGTCGATACCTATATGAGAAACTGTGAGTTAACTCCGAATAAAGTAGGTTCTTGAAAATTAAAGGAGAACAGCATTCAGTATTGTATATTTTTTGGAAACTTTAGAACTTTTTTTAAATGAGGATTAAATAAATGATGCACATGTCCTGCTTAAGTTATATTTTATGGTAAATGAAGTCTGTATTGCGAAAAGCTTGTCCAATTAAAAATACACTCACCATTTTATTACTTCTAGTATTTAGGGATACAAGAGTGCATTTTTATTCAGCTATTATATACTTATATATTATATTATTACAATACCATCGATATTATTTTCCTCTAAGTAATTGTTCAGTAGGTATTAGCATATGGTACTTCTTCAAGATTTAACCTCAGAAAATTGCTAAAAACAGGTTTTTCCTTTAAATGAAATAATGGTTATGTGACCTTCCTCAATATTTAAAGTGAATTGAGAGGTTGTTCCAAGTATTGTTCTAGAGAACCATACTGGTTAGAGATTCTTTCCTTCTTATTTTTTTAAAGAACATTATTGATATTATACCAGTTTGATAGGTTGGAGTTCTAGTAATAGCACAGCACTTTCTTATAAAAAGATCACTTGTTTTATTTGTCCATCTTTAGTATATGTACAAAGAATAGCAATTGAATACGAACTGTCGACAATAGACGATAGAATAAGATATGATATTAAGATACTTCAACTGATAAGAGTGGTTTATATAGTCCGTTGGTCACGTAGACCGATTTGGACTTTCGATACAACAAGGCTTCTTGCCAATTCATACAATGTGCAATAATGCTGACTGAGATTATAAGAAATGATTATTAATAAAATACTGTGTAGCAAGTGTGGTCTTGAAATGACTTTAAAATATATGATGAAATGACTTTTAAATATGACGAAGGTTACAGTTATGGAAAGCATTAAATTATTATAGAAAACATAATAAAAAAATCACTGTTTGTAATCCACACAGATATTGCAATATTTTGCAATGACTGTTATGTAAGTGATAATAATGAAAGGCTAAAGCTTTGTATATGATATGTGAATTATAATCCTTATCTAAAGCTTCCTTAAAAATTGCCAAGTTGTTAAAACGTTCCCATAACCTCGTTATAGATAAGGTTAGATTTATATTGCTTCAAGTAGTATACCGTTTATCAAAAGGCTATTTCGTTTTTTATTACTGTCAGAACTCTACAATATGATAAAGATTAGCGAAAAGCAGAAAGAGTGAGTGAGGTTATATGGGAAAATGTTGTGCAGGTAAGTATACTTAAAGGTGACGACTCATATCTGAATAACACTGAGCATCGTCATGGCTTGTTCTCACATGCAATATCAATAAAAAAGTCTGCAGCTATTTGTTTATTTCGACGTCTAATTCGTCCAAATCAATATATTGTGATTTCGAAATTGCATAGTACAAGTATGCTTCAAACTGTTTTAAGGTATCAGTATGAAATATTAGCAATACTTACACAAGAATGATAGAACTTAAAACTAATTTTTCTCTCGGGATTGAAATTATCTTTTTTTAAATGTCTTAAACTTCCAATAAAAAAGAGTACATATTCTTCAAATTGCTCAGTCCATTGCCATTTGTGCTTACTTGCCTTTGTGATTTAAAATTTATCATAATTATATTTCAAAAAAGTACAGAAACTAACAGATCGGTATTTTAAAGTAACTCATTATGGAATTTGACAAGACATAAATTTAATTTAACTCTGAAATATAAGATCTTTCTTAAATAAATTTGTTCCCGGTTTTTCTTCTTTTCATTTTCTGCAATGTTCAATCTGTTGTATTTGTTTTAAAAAGAAAGCGGCTTATTTATTTTTTAATTCCATTCATACATGCGCTGTAATTCTTCTATGCATACATCAAGCAAAAGTACTGTGTGACTGCTTCAATCAAATTATTGTTTTCTACAAGATACACACTACATAAATCAATCCAAACATCAGCTTTAAAGCTCCTGTACCACATCATCGAATGACCCAATTCTTCAGCAGTTCCATCATAAACCACTCTTTTCAAACACATATTCAAGTATAATAATACCACAATCCACACAATAAAAAGGATGTATATTATACTGCATAAACCAACCCCCTGTAATAACCTTCCAAATATATGCATAGTATAGTTAATGCAATATCGCACTCATAAAAAAGCCGTCTTTGCTCCTAAAGGCAAAAAAAAATCACAATTTTAAATACATGACGATAATATAAAAGAGGAGATAATGTTATGTATAGAAATATAGAGTGAAATGTTAACATATACTCGAATGGTGGACGGAGATAAAGTTAAAAAAATGGCGTTACGTTGAATTCATGCATTTTTTTTCTAGGCGGGGGTTGTGCAAACATATGGGGTATACTATCTAAATCAATATTTGATTTTTCTATTATAATTCGATAATTAAAAATCGTCACAGCAATAAAAGTAAAGTACCTGCTAGAATGACTTATACGGAAATCTGTGGATGTGCGTTCGTAGGAATAAATTTATAGCTCAGTATACATATTTATTTTATGCGTAGTCATGATAGAGACTGAATGATGTCGGTCCTAAAAATCCCGTTACTGTTAATAAATATAGTTTAATACTCGTAGTGACTGATGTTACTAGCTAGTAAAAGGAATGTTTGCATAGCTATTTTTAGAGGTTATGGCACAATAGCCGCGCATAGATGGTTATTCTATTAACACGTTTTATTAAACTCCTTAACTGCTGTATAAAGGAGAATACTTTATTGTTTACAAAATTTGAACTTTAAATATATTACTTAAAAAGGAATGCACAAATATAATTACTCTGCATTGTTGTATCTTCATAATTGACATTATGTTAATCAAATACAGATAATCAAAACTCATTAGATCATGCAATTGAAATTCAAAAATGAAAACAAAAACTGAAGGAATGTAGTCAATAGTTATTAGTTGAGCACTAAAGAACCTTAAGAACCCTCGACCTATAGAAAAGAGCCCTTACTACGAATCAAACCATCCGTAGCTTCCATCACAATCTCTATTTTTCTTCTTTTTAACAGTTTTCTCCATTTCATTACTATTTTACTTAACTAGCTGAAAAGAACAATTACATATTTTTCACAATATTAGGACAAAAAATAATTATCAAAATAATGAAATTTAGTAACTTACTTCTTGATATTAGTTATTTTTTATATTAGGGTTAATTTATGTGTCACGAAACATAATACGTAGTATAAAATATTGTTTAAAACGTTGTACTGCAGAAAAAGAGTCAAATTAGGGTATATTTCTGTAATAGCATGGTCTCAATATTATGCCAGATTTTCTGCACTTTGTGCCAGAAAGATATATGTCAGTCGAGTTAGCCCATCTTAGCCAACCATCAGTGATTATTATCATTTATCACTTTCTTCCACTTAATAGCTTTGCACTTATCCCATGTTTTTAAAGTTCCATTATCTAAACGACAAGTTGAAAATCTTAGCGTTATCTACAACCATCAAACACGCTGATTTCAGGTATGTGGATAACACAAAAGCTCAAAAATGGTAGTTATCCCTCTTTGCCTTTAAGGTCCATCTGGTAATATTTCGTAAAACCTAGCTAAAAATTAGGATTGAAAATGAAAAACCAAATCCTTTTGAATAAGTTCTAAAATTGTTGTACTTTCGAGCTTCATTCAAATACCATTATTTAGATCCCTGCTTATTAATAAACAAAAAAAATCTGTGAGAGAGAAAAACGACACAACCGGTTAAACCATAATTCTCTTTAGATTATTTTTTATAAAACATTATTCTTCCACTTCATTTTTCTTTTCAATCCTGAATCTGACAGTTAGATGACCTTTGCCAGTCTATCAGTTGCACTCTCTTTTGTTTGATATGTTGGAGGGGGGAGAGAGAGAGAGAGGAGGAAGGGATTTTCTGCATCGTCAGACACACGAACAGGACATGCTGATTCGAAAGAAATAATAGGAAAGGTTTTAGTACGCGAATCGTTTGGAATATTAGTAAGCCTGGAGATTAGGCAATGTGGTGTATAATTGGAGCGTAATGGTTGCATACTGAGTTAGGATGCAAGTTTGGAGTTTGAGGAGATAGTTTGGTAACAGTATGGAAATTTACCGGACTTCTATACAGCAGTTACATGGCTTACTAAATTTTCAAGAAAACTGTGGTCCTATTTGTATATCTTTGTAAGAAGGGGTGGAGCAGCCTCATTGATCTATGCACAGCATTAATATAATTTATAATTGTAGATTTTCCTTCTTTGCATTGTCGTAGTAAAATAATAAACTTCTGACTATGTTTTTTTTAATTAACTGATCCAATTTGGCATAAATATAAAGAACTTCTCGCTTAACTATGGGAGAGAAATATAAAAAAATACAGTGACCATAAAAGTTACTACTTTGACCCCCCCCCCCCCCCCTTGGGGGAAACTTGACCTCCCGTCAGGTCAAGGTCTGGCGACACCACTGATATTTTATACAAATTTCTATTAGCAAATTAGCAACCACATGAATTTAATCAAAACACGGGTTTCCTTACAATCTACTAACTAATAAATCTCCTGTGGTCATCTTCCGTCTAAGCTATACCATGATTACCATCTGTTTTTAATAAACAACATAATTGTCGCATCATTATTCACTGCCGCAATTTCCCTATATCATCTAGATCAATTTTTAATCAACATTGATATGTGGCAGCTTGTCACATCTTCTGATTTATTATGCTAATCAAAGGGGATTATAACATAAAGTATGACATCAGACTATGCTTTGTGACGTCATGATGGCAGATTCTATTACACAGAAAAATGGGGAATATATTTTTCATCGACAGCATACGACGGACAGAGAGAATGGACAGAAAACATTTACGTTCTATATTGTTACTTTGTAGCATATCAGAAATTAGAGTAACGGTTTCTTATTATCATATTATGGTAAAAAAAAATATCGCCAATGTGTTTGAAATATTATGAAAACTTCGGAGAAACTCCTCCTAATATAGAATTAAATTAGATGTTATTAAGATAATGAGAGAAATCTTACAAAGTGTATTCATAAAATATAATTCGCAATATACTGTGTTTCCTTATATTTGTAACATATAGAAATTTAATTATTATTACAGAAGGTTACTGCAAAAGTTTTATTTACAGTCATATTCCAATGCAATTTATTCGAAATTAACACCATCGCACTTTCCCGTCTCCAACATAAAAAGGGGAGACCAAGAATATCACTTTGCTCTTAGTGGTCAATTTCTCTAATTGAAGGTACTAAAAGAATGGTTTGTCATGTCGCAATGTTGAGAGATCCTCTTAAATGTCTGGATTATACAGGAACTATACGTACACTTCGCTCTCCTATATGTGTAAAATATAGGACGACTAGAGTGAGAGAGGTACCGAACTAATAGTTGAACCTGGTCACAGAATTTTGACCAGATGACCCGAAGATTCTAGATTCGAAGTGACACGGTGAACCTAAATATAATAATTGTAAAAAGAAATACAAGTATTATATTACAAGTCCCTAACCTCTGTTTACTTTCGGGTATTATTAAATACTACTGATATTTTTATAAATTTAAAGTCAAGTGAAAATAATATAGACATTTCAAGTTATTTGTTCCAATTTGCTGAACACAGATAAAACTTTAAAACAAAAATAAGCTTAACTTTAAAGTTAAAAAGAAATCAGATCGGAATAATTTAAAACGAGCTTACAAAAGGAGTAGATCACAGGTAAAAATCATTTTCATCTTTCATATTTACGTATTAAGTGACCCAACACTGTAGAATATTTTACTACTAAACCTCAGGCGTTTTCAGTTTTTCCAACACAAAAAACCATTCTGTTATCTAAATCACAAAACCAATTACAAAACATAATTAGTGCTCCATACTAAATACTCATTCTGCTGCAAGCCAAACTATACTACTCCATTTTTCTATTTATTTTTATTTGGCCCCTCGGTCACATACTCCTATTTTAGGGAAAACGTTCTGTAGTGGTAGCTTGAAATTCAAATATCACACGCACATGGTACTAACACACCAGCATAAGTTTTATCTCACACAGCATATATCCTATGCTGCAATGGAGGAACGAAAGAAGGAAAAGGTAATAGGGGGATTGATAAATATATGTATATTAGTAAAAGAGGAAATGAAATTTGCTTTATATTTGTCATTTTGTTTCGTCAATTTTTTTTTTTTTTTTTCGAAAGGTATCGGAAATATTGTGTAAACCTTATAAGAGTAAGATGTAACTGCAGTAAAAATAACTACTTTTTCTTATTCGAAGACAATTAAATAACAAAAAAAATATAGAAACTTTTATAAAAATCTAATCAATGATATAAATTATCAGAAGTTAGACAACAGTTGTCAATTCCTGAAATATTTGAGTATTTTTTACCTGAAAATATGTAAAGAAATGTATTTTCTTTGATTGCTTAATTCCTTAGAACGTCAACAACAATAATAAGAGCAGAACAGTGTTGAAGAGATGAAGAAAGGAAAAAAATACCTTTAACTTTCAATCTGTATAAATGCAGAGTTATATAGTAATATTCAGCACTTTCTAAACTAATTTAAAACTTTTACGTAAAGAATTCTACTTTCGAACCTCGAAAATTGGTTAGAGAATTGTTATAGTTGTGATACTTTATACACATTTCCATATCCAAAAACCCCTACGTACTACCCTGTTTCTGTAGGGCCATAACTTTGTCAGTGCCAGCAGTTCAATTGCATCTCATGGGACATATTGTCAAACATCACTGCGGTGCCATTTGACAACAAAGAGCTATACGTGGCAACACGGGAAATTAATTATTCACGTCTGTTAAAGCGGTGTGTATAGTTGCGTTTTTATATGGTTAAATGCGACAGAGGAATTCAACGTTCCATTGTGTGAACTTGTAATTGTTTTTCAGGGGAAAACATTAATTTAACCTGTTTATGAAATAATGAGGGACAGTTTTTAGTTCTGTTTCAATCTAATTCCAGCATGTTTTAATGAATGGATGAACTAACGATAAGTTCAAAATTAATGTATTAATCTGGTGTAGAATTGCTTTACGGGATACACTGTAGATGTGCTGGTGTAGTATGCATTAATGATTCGGATATATATAATTATACAGTATATAATATCTAAATTATATTTTTTCACGAAAAATCAAGTTTACAATGACTCTGTCTAAGATCATGCAGCAGTCAGTTAAATTTTAATAAACCATTTTTCTTTCCGGATTAAAAATATAAAAATCAGGATTTATGTAATGTTTTACAGATTTTTATGGACTTATAAACACGACTTCACAAATAATCAATATTTAAAGTTATAAATTACTATAGAAAGCGGGTTGAATAATTTGTGTATCCTATAGCGAATGAGAACAATTTTTTATTTTAATTTTGCATTAATTAATATTTTGACTACTTGCGCTGCAAACGAACGACGATGGCATAACATGACTGACTGTTGGATAATTTCCTAACACACCAAAACCAACAAAGTTCACCCAGTCACAAGTGGAAGTACATTTCGTCACCTCTGAAAATTGTGATTATTAAAAGTGTCCAGTTATAGTTTTCGAAATTATGACACTACTTGCATTAGTCATCCGAGAATTCCTGTTTCCCCCTTTTCGCATAGTCTGCCTTTGGTACTGCACTTTAGACAGCCCTACAGCAGAAGGTACATTTCTGCATTCCCTCAACCCGAATTAGAAGAATGAATTTAAAAAAAAGAAGGTAAAAGGAAAGGTTGTCAAAGGTAAAAATGCCATTCAAAATTTCACCACATCATGAAAGAAATTTAAAATTTAGGAATATGTTGCATTGTACAGTATGGTCACAGAAGACAAAACCTTCACCACTACATTTTAACAACACTTTATTACTTTATATTGCACTGCCGATGAGTGATGTCATTTCGATATAATATATAGGACACAATAACTAAATTTCTCTTTTGGTTTGTTTTGGTGTAAGTAACTAAAGAAGAAACGAGTTTTGTATACTGTCAACTTTGTAGAAGAAAGAAATGATCAAGACAACGATACTTTAGGAAAGACATGTAGATGAATAATCATAATAATGAAGAACGCATTGACAACGTAACTAAGCAAGAATGTTAAAATCCAGGCAGCTGCTGGCCATCTGAATAATATTTGAAACACACACAAAATGTAAACATTTTTATATTATTTTCTAATAATTCTATATAAATTCTGAAAACTCTGAATATATCAACTTAATTTTTTTGTCCCTTCCTCATCTTTCTTTTACTTCCGGTCAATATTGAACTACGTATAAATTCGCTTTTCAGATTGGTTTCAGTTTCCTTTCTTCACAAACTTTCAATGGCATCTGCTTACCCTCATACAACAGAGAACAAAAAATACTGTTGGTGGAAGCTTACAGTGATGCAGTGTAAGGGTTAGCTGATCTCTTTTTTAAATCTGCCCTCCAGTCCTACAGAGAGTAGGCTAGTAGGAACAGTAACAAGCACGTAGACAAAAAATATTGCTGATATTATCTTCCTTTTTTTCCTCTGCGAACTTCAAAAGCTCTAATGAGAGAGAGAGAGTTCCCTAAGAGGTTATCTGGCTTCAAATTAGAACTCCCGGTTTCTAAAAATGGTAATTTTATATAGAGACTGCATCAGTTTTCATTATTTTTTTTTTGCTTCCCAGCACTTTCTTTTCACGTAGTAGGTCCCCTTTAACAATTTTATTTTTGAATTAAGAAATAATCAAATTACTAACCAAGTTTGTATGACTTATGTTAAATCTGTACCACCGACTGTGATATCATTTCAGGTGCTGAAAATTACCTTCGTAGTTGCATTATAATAAAATAACAATTATGTCAGTCAAAGAAAATCCTCCTCCCCCAATTTGCCAATTGGAAATCGTAATAGATTTAGATACCTCAAAACTGTTTACATACTGACCAATATTATTCCATCGTAAAATTACTGTATAAGCACCTTGTCAATGTAAGCTGAACTCTCGTCATACTCCCTTGTCAGATTATACACTGCTGTCGGATAATTAAAAATAAAAATGTAATAAAAAAGCAATAATAAATATTTCAATGCATAAGATTTTAAACTATCTCCATTTATGATCTGGTATTTCATAATTGTCATACATATTGACAGAGACGAATGAAACTATCATTGAACTGACAACTGTTTATGTCAGCCTAAGCACCTGTAAAATACTGTAAAGTAAAAGGCTATAGGAAATTAACAATGCTGCAGTTTCCTCTGATAAAGTTGAAACTGGTTTAATCTCTGCTTCTATCATACATGAAATAAATTGAAGACGTGCTCTTGAAAACATCCTAACTCCATGTTAAAAATATTCCTTCCAGTGCCCCTCATCAGTGTGACTGTCAAAACAACCCAACTCCTTATTTTTCTCTATATTTTTAAGTCTTTGAAG
>JAQIWE010001734.1:0-14887 GCA_034698565.1 Campodea plusiochaeta
TTTACTATGTAAGGTTGTGTCTGTTAATTATTTCCATTGTATTTAATTCCCTTACGCTTTAATAATTGTTATTATATATTACATGTATTATTTATTCTAAACAAGTTACAGAACATATTTATAAATCTATTAAATCAATGTATTGACTGAGGAAGAAAGAAACATACAAGTATATACTATTATCTCCAAAAAGCAAAAATGTTCACGGAATATTTCTGAATTTCTCCAGTAGGCAAATATAATTTTTTAGACTTTTCTGTCATTATATTTGTACATTACTAAATACTGCCGCTATCAGTTCAAGTCAATGCAAAAATTAAATCCGACTCTGATTCAAAGCTATGTAAATTTGTAAATTCATTGCCAATAAGTTCTCATTCTTAAAATAAATGTTACAATATTATGAAACTGTACGAAAACCTTGTGGTTTATTATGAGTGGAAAGGATTAACGTTTTAAAATGACTGATTGACTTGTTTTAAAATGACTGCTTGAGATTATAGAGGTTTCATGCAATTGTGAGACAAACTATATCACTACCACTTCAAATTATGAAAAAAAAAAGACAGAATATATAATCAATATAAAATACCGCAAGGAAACTGAAACGCTATTAATTTATTATAAATATAAATAAAAACTTCTTAGAAAGCAGAATCTTACGAATGTGAAGAATTGCTTCAATATCGGCACTTGATTTCTTACTTCGCAATTCAATTTCATCGACACAATATAATTATAATAAGAAGAATAAAACATTTCGTATGCTTTTTTGAGTTTTTTTCCTCATGGTTATATTCAGAAATATCCCTGAATCTTGAACCACTGCAACAGAAGAAACTATATGAATGTAAAAGGATCACAGATCTCTGAAATAAGAATAGAAGTGAGGGGCATAATTCCTAAAAAAAAAACATCGAAAAATATGCTTATTTTAAAAAGTAATATTTTACAAGTATAATAACACAAGAAAGAATATATGTTTTAAAGCTGTATCCCAATGAAATATTAGTCCATTTAATATTCTTTAATGTTAGTACATTTATTTTATACCTCTGAATTTCTGTCATATAATAAAGTTAATATAATTATGCTGTATATAATTCTACACTATGTCAATTATTGAATTCTGGTAAACTGAAAATAATATATTCTTGCATCATTATTTAATCAAAATGTAGGTTAAATATTAATATATTGATTATGCGTTTTACAACATAAAGTTGCAAACGTATGGTTTAATTCGAAACAAATATTATAAAACAATATACAGTACATCAGAAATATTATTCTGCAGCTAAATTGATGATACTGAAAAAAGTTTATCTTGAAGATGTGAATATAATTTTCCTTCTCCTTCTGTTTCTAAACCACATATGAAGTTTGTATAAAGTTCATTATCTCTTTTTCTTCCATTTTTCTTTTCTGTGTGATTTCCTTCACCTTCTAATAATTAATTACCTTACACACGTCTCCTTCAGGCTCTTATTTTCACTCCTTTTATAATTACACACACATACTTATATACCCTATCTGTACACATCAAATTACGGAAAGTATGGTTTAAATAAACTCTGAACAGATGGTATGAAAAACACCATTTTTACCTTAAAATTATATCACACAATAGCACCAAATTTTACACTGACCTTTTAATAATTAAAATAAAAAATTAGCAGATAATTTTCATTAAATATTTCTCTCTTTAATACATTTTTGCTCATCTTCTTTTCTTCTGTAGAGTAGGAGAGACTTTTCTTCGTAATGTTTGCAAATTAGAGATTCCTTTTTCCTCCTCGACTACTTGTGCTGCTAAATTAATTAGATTTCTTGGCATGCTAGAATACTTATAAAAAGATTTTCATAGCAGTAGCAAGTCACTTTTGGAATTCTTAATTGCCTTAAACGACAAGAATCGGTCTTAAGAAAGAATCAAGTGTGTAATAGGGCCTAATGGATACAGCTGGGATAAGAAAGAACATGCAGGTTAACATATTTAATTGTAGGTCAAAATGAAAAGATATATCCAATTTGGTTTAGCGTTTTGGAATGCAAAACGTGGTTAATTGGGGGAAATAATTAAGAGATTTCTTGAATGAAGAATGTGTATTATACATCGGAGATTACAATTCATATTCTGGATGACATTTTTAGCTTCTTTTGTTGGTTGAGGTAAATTATGTTTTTGATAATAACATCTAATGGGATGTTATGTGGTAAGAATTCAGAAGAGATATTGTTAAAAGACTGTTTAAATTTTGAATTAGGTAATTTTGAAGAAAAAAATGTAAATGAATAATCGTTTTGTTATAAATACTCTCACTGTTTTATCTGTTTGAACTTCTTTTAAAGATGCAAAATCAAACATAGCTTTACAGTTGTGTGATTAAAAAAAGACCAAAGCTTACAGCAGAAGTGAAGAAGAATAAAATTATATTACATACGTTTTTATTCCAGATGGATATGAAATAAAATAATAAATTGACTGCTTTAAAAATAATGAAAGTATAAGACCATTTAATATTACAGTTTACTCTAATAAATTATTATTTATGAATGCTAAAATTATACATTGCTTCCTGCATTCAGGCAAGCTCCTCTATACCTTAGAAATATAACATCTATATATATAAACATGTCAACAGCTCAAGTCTTACCTTGAGAAGTATAGAGCAATCTGATATGCCACAGTTTGTAAATGTATATAATTTGAAACCACATAAGTAATCACTCATGCATTTTCCATTGAATAATACATTAGTATTAGTCCAAATATGCTTCTCTGTCTCCTATACCTCTCTAACCTTTGTTTGATATGACATTAATGCACGAAGGAACTGTCTCTAAACGTTATGCTAAATAATAATGGACTCAACGGATCCCCCTGGAATAGGATTCTAATAACGGCTTTCATTATTAGAGAGCCTATATATGTAATGTGTGTATATGTTTATTATAGAATGTAGATGAAATAAGAGAGACAAGAACATGTTGAGAGAAAAGTTTCTTTACTTCTCAACAAAAGCTGACAGTATAGCGAGAGGCTGTTATTTAATTTATATATGTTCTCAATCAAAAGCAGAAAACGTCAAAGAAGAGTGATTGCGATTTCTCCAAGGAAGACTAGTGGTATAATGATGATGTTGCTTCTACTTCATGCTCAGAGAAAAGAAACATTAATGATGATTTCATATGGTACAATACTTACATTTATACAAAGATCAACTATATATGATGGGGAAATATGTAGAATATATTGTTGGTTGTGCATGAAAAGAGAGAATAAATTGAAATGGAGTTAGCAGGCATATAGAAAGAAATTGGATACAATCGAAAATATGATAGAAAAATATATTGATTTAATCTTTAAGATTTTTTGATATTGGCTCTCAATTTTATTTAATTCAAGGTAATTTGAAAGTATATAAGCTGTTTTTAAATTTGGAAGATATCGTCTGCTGATATATATTCTTAATTAATCAAACAGTACGAAGCTCCTATAATGTACATATATAATTGCGAAAACATTCCATATCTACTTTATTTTTTGTTCTCCTGAAAAATAGTCACACACTTTTTTTTTTTTTTTTTTTTTTTTCAGATCGAATTTCCTAGATTTCAGCAGTAATCGCACAACAGTATAAAAATAAAAATAATAATGATTATTCTTTTGTTTTTGAAAAAAAAAAGAAATTAATTTGAATATTCTATGAACGACTGCTGTATTTAATTATCTATTAAGTTGCTATCACGAATATAAGATAGAATTCAGTTGCTATATATAGGGGAGCCACTTTTTTACTGTTTCCATCGTAATTCCGAATCATAAAACGTCTCGTATTATTATATACGATCCCCTGTAATTAATATTTAGTGCTTCTAATATATTACTTTTTCTCTGTAACTTACCTACAAATAATTTAATCCTCAACAGAGCCATAATGAACATTGAATTCCAAAACAATTTTCGTAAACCTTCCTAAAATCATTATTCGCAATAACCTGATAAATTTTCCATGATAAAATCAGAAGATCCATTGTTTCGAATTCGCAAACACAAGTATCTATGATTCACCAAGAAGCCAAAATTAACTTTCTCTCAATAGCGTGTTTATTGTGACAATAAGAGAGTAAAATGAGCTCTGCAGTAGAATAGATCTCCCAGGTTTTGTTAGAGGGAAAGTAGCGGAAACGAAATGGTAAAGACCAGCATATTAGTCAAGTCAGATTCGGTATCTTGCTTCTATTCTTCCCATCGCGTATGTACAGATTGTATGTAAACTTCCATTTTACTCTGAGGATATATGGGTTTCTATATACTATACAGTACTTGCAAGTTGAGATTGGGAAAATGGTTGAAGATAAAGAACACATGGTTTGGGATGTGAAGCAATCTTGTCACTTCTCCTTCTTTCGATTTCAACACCCTCATAGCTACCAATATTCTTCTACAGTGATGGGCAGGTCCTTTTCCATGGATCTAGAAGAAATTGCAAAACAATGTCAAACATAATAAAAAGAAAAGAGTGTACTTTGAGTGAAGAAAAATCTTTATTTTCTTAATAGTCTCTGAAAGATTTTTCTGTGATGGAAAGATATATTAGTAGGAGTTTAGTTATTTTTAAGATATATATATACGAATTAAATTTCCTTCAATGAATGGTGTATTAATAGCAAAGTTACTTTTCAATTTCATATTGTCTTAATAGTGTAAATATATTTTTAAATTATTGCATCTTTCTTCCCATCAAAGATATTGTAAAATATTAAAACTAATTTACGAATCCGAGCAATATGTCAATAATTATAACGTAAAAAAGCAGGATAAATACTAGACCAAGTTTAATGAAAATGAAGATATTTTACTTAATGCCATCGATTATAATACCATAAATCAGTTTTGTTGATCAACCAGTATTTTTATGTGGATCATTCTCATTCTGAGAAAAAAGCTATCCAAATTCTAGATTAAAATTTGTTTCCATGTGGATATTGCAGAACGAGAATTAAAAGTGTATTCTGACTAATCAGTCAGTTGGTGGTGGCAGTATCTTACACAAGTTTCATTTCAGTCTGGAGCTGTGGACTCGGTAATTTTCAAGAAATCTGGAAGGGCAGTATGAATACTGTGAAAGCAGCGAAACGGCGATCATAATGAGTGGCAAACAAAATATGGGGCCTTCCAATGGTTTAAGACTGGGGTACATTTAATTGATAGTGAAGGTACAGAAAATACTGCATCACAACATTGAGCATAATATAGTACTTGCATTTAGCAAGATGTGAATTTGTGTTCCGTTTTTTTAAATATTGGAATCTGGAACTCTTACGTATAATATTTTATATTTGAAAGCTGAATGGAGTGAATTTGAATGTTTGAATGGAGTGAATAGTCAATCTATATTATGAGTTACAAGGATTAATTTTTACTGTGGAATAATTAAGAAAAAAATGTAGTATGATCAGTTTTGTTACAGTTCACCATTTCACAACTTTCATGTTTTTACTTTTGTATTTGGTCAAACATAATTTAGCAGCAAATTCAAAGTGGAACGTGCTGGATGCTTGGGAATCATAATAGCTCAGTTTTCAGTGCTGCCATTTTCCTATTTGTTTATATACACTACACTCAGTATTGCTAGAATATTTTCATTTTAAAACAAATTTCAAATTAATGTAATTCACTCACATGTCACACCAGGAAAGTGCTCGGGGAATAATAAAAAAAGTAATAAAATTTTGTATATTCTGCACAGAACAAAAGAATGAATAATAACTGAAATGCTATGAATATCCGAAACACTATCTTCAACTCTATTAAATATCCCCACAACAACACATCTACAAGTACTAAAATCCAATCTGTTTTGTCCCTAGCAATTTGTATGCAGTGAAAAGAACATGAAGCTCTTTCTACGTAAGAATGACTGAGATAAAGAAATTTCTCACCTAACAAGTTTCTTGCACACTTACGGGACACACCCCTTTTCTATTGGCAGAGCAATACCACCTTTTTAGAGTCACCTTCAAGTGGTTTTGGCTCGTGGTAGACAACATCATAATCTTATAGAAAAAGGATCATATAAAGATTCAGTGGTGTTTTTCTATGTAAGCAGTTGAAATGAATCACATATCAAATAAATGATCCGATATAATGGATAAATTCACAGAACATATAAAACGTTTTCACAGAACATATAAAACGTTTTCACAGAACTTTTCAGTCAATTTTAAAGATTTTTGCTCTTTGACTTAGTGTATACATTTCCCAGGTTCCATTAAAAACCATCTACGGAATAATACTTAATTGGTCATTAATCAAACAGTACAATGATTATTCATGGAAAATACATTTAAAATTATTATTTTTGTATTCCCATATTCTAATAGTTTCTGTGTTGAATATCATGTATCTGAGACAGTGATTCAAAATTGATTATAAAATATCGAATAACTTAATAATTATAAGGTTCAATTATTATTTGTAATTTACTTGATAGATGAATTTCTGTCAGTTTATTACATTAAGCCCTCCAGTTGCAAAACTTAATAACTGTGTGACAATACTGATGAAATTGATAAAACAGGTGTTCAACAACTTGTTATTGGCTTCTACGTTATTCTCAAGGAAATAATAGCTTTTCAATATCGAAGCAATATACTTTTACCAAAAATCGACAAGCCATAATTATAAATGAATAAGAAGTGGATCTTTTGATTTTTGTGATTTTGCCTCATGAAGTTTCCTTGTGACATTTCCTATTATATGAAAGTCAAAGTAAAGTTTGAGACTCATGATTTAATTCTCAATAATCTTATCAGCAGAAAAATATGTGTTACAATTATAATTCAATTATTGTTGAAACGTTATAATATGTATATACGTAAGTCAACAGTATATAATACTGAATTCTGTTCATCATCAAGATTGTGACTAACCCAATTTATATTATTTTGTGGATACTTTGAAGAAATATAAAAAACAAATAATTCTGTAAAATATAGTATATCTTTGCTTGCATACTCTTGAAAAGTTCTCTGATATTTTTTTATGGATGAAACGTGTTCCAGTGTGTATAAGCCTGTTTCTCGCTAAATTACTCCTTTGAATACTTTCAAGTGGATAATCCACTGACCGTAATAATAAGAGGAAGTTAAAAAGGTGCAGTTTCATTCCTTCTTCTCTAAGTGAGCACTGCAAGTATATAGGACATTTCATAAGGGACTAATGCATAAAGTTCATGTACTACGGTAACTAAATATGAGTAAATTCGATAACTAAATCTAAAAAATATGGTAACCAAATCTGAGTAAAAAATACTGTATTAGTGCTGGTTCTCCTGCACACATATTTTGCCTGACCTAATCAGAAA
The DNA here is from genome assembly GCA_034698565.1 of Campodea plusiochaeta. Lineage (NCBI taxonomy): Eukaryota > Metazoa > Arthropoda > Diplura > Rhabdura > Campodeidae > Campodea > Campodea plusiochaeta. Next base: position 7,374 of record JAQIWE010001734.1, read on the forward strand.
AAATATGAATGCAGGTGGAGAACCAGCACTAGTATAGTACAATATGCTTCCAGGTATTCCTGAATCAATGGAAGTACAATTGTAAAATACTTAACAAGACATGTCTTGTTGAGTATTTTACAATTGTATTCGGTTGTTGCGACAACCGATGCAATAATATTATTATGTATAACGTACGTTTGCTTATTAGATAGGCAGCAATGTATAATCTTTTGGTTTTAACTTTCTCAGGATTTTCACTCTTAATTTCATTGCATCACTAACATTAAAATCAGCTAATTCGATTTCATAATATTATACTTTATAAATTACTTTGTGGATACACTTAATGACAAGGAAAGCAATATCGAAGCAATTTAATTCAATCTCCTCTTTTCTCTATTTTGAAATTCCTTTCCATCACTAATAAACCTCCTATTCTTCCTTCTCCAGCAGTAAAATCTATTACCTCTGTCCATCCCAACTTGTGCCCCTTCTGCACTCACTGCATTCTACTACTGTATTGTAGAATACATTTCCCCTAATATATCTTTCTATACGTGCAGCATGTTGCCAACACCAACTGTTGAAGTAGATGTGCACAAGCAGAGAGTTGGCCCAAAGTCCAAAAGCAGTTGAGGAAGCAAAACCTTTTCTTTCTGTCCCTCCTTTCATTTTATTTTTTTCTCCTAAAGTTTGTCTTCTTAGTTGATAGGCAAAATCTGCTTCACTCCCCCCCCCCCTCTCATCCCCTCCCGCATATATTCTAACGTTGCAGTATACACAAAGTCTCGTAGAGCAGAGCCAAAAGTTTTGTCACCACACAGTCTAAACGCATGGCGAATGATAAAGTACAAGTCACAGAGAAGACAGAACCACTGCATTCTCTATACGTGGACTTTTGTCCTCTTAGGGATGCTAATTTCACTGCAACTATGTATATGAGAGTGAAAGATTATGTACTTTAATTTGAATCGAAGTGAATGTTGATCTCTGGAGAAAATGAAAGGAAGAAGTGCTGATTTCCAAAGTAGTTGTCATTTTTCTTTCTTCTTAGTCAATTAAAATTCATGAAGAATATTTGTAACAAACTTAAAGTCTGAAATTACATTTTATCTGAGTAAGATAAGACATCATTACACATTTTTATCTGCATCATTTTCTTCTTCGGATATTTACGAAATAAAATACATGCTGAAAATTTTAAAATAATTATGTAATCAAAGAACGTTCTCAACCAACATTTATATTTTTTCGATGAGCGCCTTTCAACTCTTATTGTTAATATAATAATTTCAGTCTGAATTTTCTATTAATATAAAAGAATTTTTTTAAAGTTCGATACCTGATTATTATAACTATATAACATGTTAACATCCTCCAATTAGAAATCTTACAGCTTGAAAAGACAAGTAAAAAAATATAAATTAAAATTTCGCCTATGTGTAATTGTATATGATGTGGAAGTGAAGATTAAAACATGCTATTTTAAATTATTGCTACTCCTGTAAAAAAAGATAATAAATATAAAAACATTACTTATTGTAGTGCTGATAAAATAAGTTTTGATCGTATCATGGTTAATGGATATGAGTTTGAGAATACGGATGTCGTGCGCTAATTGTTACTGTTTAGTCATAATTTTTTATATAATTAATAAATTAAGTTGTCTATCTTTACTTCTCAAACAGGTACTGCTTTATTATAACCTGGAGATTCATAACTATTTTGTAATGATTGCTGCTGCAGCAGTGCCCGCTATTGTGTTATTTGTTGACCATAAAATAATTTTGAAATCTAAATATGCACAGCAAGACAACGAAAATGGTCTTATTACATAAAAAAATATTGTGTTGTAATTTTTTTTACTTGCTCATATTTCAGCACAAAAGTAGTTTTATTGATAATATTGTGTATATAAATATAAATATTGCAGCACAACATTCATAATTGTACATGTAGATTGGATAGGTAATTTTATAACTGTCCAGAATTTTCAAAAATTCCTTCTTGATAACTGAATTAATGTATAGCATCGTATTCTCATTTGACAATTAAATATGGATTTTCATACAGCTGCAGACCAGCTTTTAAAAAGTGTAACAAATTTGGTGTCTAAATGAGCAACATTCAAATCAAGTTCTTGCAACAATAATAATTTATGTATAGGAAAAAGTAGGGCAGTAGATGTAGAATAACCTGTTTTTGCAAAGAACAATATGACTAGTTGGCATTTCACCCTCTTCTAGTTGAGACGTGATGTTCCTTCTTCTTTTTATACTTTTCCCTGATGCTTGTTTTCCATGATTATATTCCAGAGAATTGAAGAAGTAGCACCCTGTTTCCTAAATTTTTGGACTAAATTCAAAAACTCCCCCCTTTGTGGCTTTTTCCTGTTTATCGTTGATGTTTCCTTCCTTTTGTTTCTTTTGGTAGATATTCAAACCGTGTCTGTTAGTTTCCTACCTTTTCTGTTCACATACTTTTCATTCCAGAAAATAAACCGATAGGTATAGGACTTGACTGACAAGTAGGCCAATTTTGTGGAACCGCTATTGAAGTTGAATTGTATAGAGAATACTTTTCTTAAACATCAGTAAGGAGAGGATATTTCTAGAATAAATATTCCTTCCTGTTGTGTTTTTCGTGGCAACGTTCATTTACGTTCCAAACGACGGAAAACGAACATGCTGTTGAAAATTTAACCTCAGCTGGTTTTGGCTTTATATTTTACTTTCCAATTTAACCTTTTTTGGGCAAGGCAACTGTTTACAGAATTTCGTTTAAGTTAATGAACTTGAAGTTTCCAAAAGTTCTATATATATAAGGACGTCCCGATATGCTATGAGAATGAATTATATATAGATGTGACGTTCCAAATAATCTGTTCCAATTATCATTATTGTGAATATGCAAATCTGACAAAAGAAAAAATGGAAATGAATCTGTCGGAAGATAAATAACTGATTTCCAGAATAAAGAGAATAGGTATTTCAGAAATACTATAAAGCAAACGCTGTTAGCACATAATATATATTTCTAATAAAAAAAAATCTTCAATAAAGAAAATCACGAAGAAAGATGTTATATGTTGAGAATCTTGTTTTCTTGTAGTATCGTTCTGCAAAAATGTATGAAATAAATAATATATAACTTTTAATTAAGATGACATTCTTTTAGTTATTTCTATGTGCATGATTGAAAATAAATTAGCATAATTGCCTACAATCATAAAAAAGGAAATATGAATAATGATTCAAAATCCGATGTTCGTTTCGAATCCAAATTCTTTATAAAGAAAATAATAATAGTTGTAATACTACTGTAATTATATTGTATAACATTGTAATAAAATGCAATTATTAACCTTAATTTCTGAAAGGGAAAAAGGCTTATATAGGAAGCTCAAGTTTGTCCGTCTGTATGTCTCTCTACATTATCTCCTGAATCTCTCGTCCATTTTCAGCCAAATTTTAAGGATGTATAGTGCATAGCATAGTTGTCGCATATTCAGAAATCAGTTCACGTCGAGTTAGATTTCGGATTTCATGTTTTCATCTTCAAGAAAATTTCATGTTTCATTGAATTTCCGAAACCACTTGGCTGATTTTAATCAAATTTTCAGGATATAGGATTTGTATAAGCTATATAAAAAAAGTTCAGTAGTCAAAACCGACCTATATAATTATATAGATTTCGATTTTTTTTTCTCCAAGTAAATACTTTAACACTATTTCCAATAGGTTGTAAACCTGACAAAGATTCCGTATTCAAAACAGACCAAGGTGTCGAATTTAAAATTTACGTTTTCAAAGTTCTGATTTATTTCTTGATTATCTCCGGAATCACTAGGTGGAATTTAATCCAAATATTCAGGATTGTTATGGAGTATTTATATCGTAAAAAAATTTACCAGTCAAAAACAACCAATAAGGTTTCAACATTTTATTTGTCATCTTCAAGTATTCCAAATCATTTGATAATAATTTTTTCATGAACCACCTGTCGAATTTTAAATAAATTTCGGGGTTTCAATATAGTAGTGTCTTGTAAAAACGTCCAGCATTAGGAATTTTCAACCTTTTTTTTTTCAATTCTTTGTTACGGTTTTGTTCCTATAAGAATGGTAAAATACTAGCATACATAAAATATTGGAAAGTCGAAATTAAGGCTTTCACTTTTCTAAGGGAAATAATTTGTTTCTTGTTATTGTTTATATTGTCATTACAATATTTTTCCAAGCCTGATCAAGAAGGAAGAATGGGGTTGATTCTGACACAAAGAGATTTTTCGGCATTGGTATTATATGCATAAACAATTAATTTTTGTTATCAACATCTTTTAATTATAGTTTACAGGAGTCGACTACGAAAAGTAGGGTATTTCTGGTAATATTTTTTCAAATAAAATTGTGAACTATAATAATGATGCCACAACAAGTTACAAGCTTTTTCGAATAAGTGTGTTTGTGATTTAAAAATGTTGCTATCACTAATTAAATAAGTTTTTGATGCTCTCTCCGTCTTTCGTATTGTACCTAAGTTCATTTCACTATGTGTTACACTGATATTAATTACCAAATATAAAAATAAATTTGCAATCATACAAACAGATCCCACAATACCACTAAAGGGACTGTTCAATTAAGTTTTTCTCAGTTGTAACTCGAATCTGTTCAGAGATTACTGTAGAGTAGTTCCTGTTGTATATAACGCCATTTCTCATTTCACTCTTTGAGTTGTATTGACTCCCATGTGATCAGAAGGAATTGTAGTAGCAAATGGAGGATTGAAATGGGATAACCTTTCATAATTTCATTCGGATGGAGAGGGAGGGGGGGGGTGCACTAATTTCTACATAAGCCAATAAGGACACTCCCACATTTCGTATATCTCGAAACAACTTATTCATTTCGATTGCCTTTACAATTCAAATTTGCTCTGTAGAAATTGTATCATTTATTACTTTAAAGAAATTACATTTTCATTATAAACACTTGTGATAATTGGAAATAAGTTGGTAGGAGTTACACAATTTTCCTTTCATTTCCGCGTAACTTGTACAGTTAATATTTTTTTACACGTATATACTCACTCAAAATTTTCATTACTCTTAGCGTAACTTTTTATATCTTTCATTTATCGTTTTATTTAATAGACTATAGTCTTTCTCCAAATTTGATCACAAATTGTATTGAGGATTTTACATTGGTATTAATTTCCGTTTAAACATTTCTTCCTTTGGAAAGAAAATTATTTTCCATGTTTTTTTTTTGTTTTTTTTTCGTTCTTCTCCTTTGCTTAATATGCAGAGCACGATTCAATAAAGCATTTTGTTTTGAAAGTACCAAAGAAATGATGGAAAATAAAGTTGTGAAATTCTATTTTACCTGTCGTAATACTGTGACGTGATATTTGTTGTGTTTTTATAGTTTGTGATATAACATGTCACATGTGATAAATCTCTAATAAAAATAATAATAAAATAATTTAGAAATATTATTCCAAAGGCAAATCGAACGATAAAAAAGTCTAATATAACATAATTATTTGAGTTAAAATTAATTACATAAGGGAAATATTCTTAAATTGAAAACAAATTATGACGCATTTATATATGCAATATAGTTTGATTCATCCTAACGAAGAAGCAAAATATCCAAAATATGATAGTTTTAAAACTAAAAAGATATTGTAAACTCCCAAGATCAGTTTGTAATATAATTTCGAGGACGATTTTTCAAAATGGCATAAAATAAAATAAAATTAACGGACATATAACATTCCATTTATTCTCAGAGACAATTATTATTACATAAACATAAGCTAAACCCTAAAAAAATCATGTGAGTTTTCTGTTATTTTACCCAACTATCTAGAGCAAAAACTGATCTGCGGAATTATAATACTATTAATGTTAGTAGATAAATAGCAAAAGTACGAGTACGCCAATAAATAAAAAAATATATGTAGATTGAATTGCTAACGTCTGTTTTTGTAGTACACTTCATGTTTGTATATAAATTGAATAATATTAAAGGTTGAGGCCTTTGCTCATCACGACAATGTTTTCTTGGACTTTCTCCTCCTTACTTCTATATATATTTTTTTTTCTTGGAAGGAGAGAGAGAAAAAAGTCCTTTCCCCATCCTTGTTATTTCTTCCCTCCAATTCAATCAGGGCCAGAAAAAGAACAAATTTCAACAAAAATAAAAAATCTTAAAAATTTATAAACATTATACATTGTATCAAAGATCGAACATCTAGATTTATGATGTATATAACTGCAATATAATGATGTGATATTTCTTTTATTAAAGCGCCAATATAACTTATTATTTCTGAAAAATTAATATAAAACGTTGCTAAGATTGTTTCAAAACTTATCCAAAATTGTTTGTAGTATATGATATTTGAATGCGAGGAAAATATTATTATTTATCGATAAATATGATTTTGAATACGATTTGCTGCGATTGCTGGACACGGAATAGATTTTCTTGTAGGAAGTTTCTATAATTTACCGTATAATCTTATTGGATATAAGACTCCAAATCAACACATCAAAGCAGAACTAGTTCATTATATATGCAACGTAGGAGATTTAGAATTTTGTTACTATTGTACTAATTATATTTTGAAAATAACTATATATACGTTATGTAGAATTTAATGAATTTACTCTTATATTTTAATATTGCTAACAGATGACTTTTTACTATATGTCTCTTAAATCCCATATCGTATTCTAATTGTATTAATTTTGTAATATACATCACAAAACTTTAATTGGGCTCATGCCTGTTGTTCTGTGAAAGATCAAATAAGCAAATCTAGAACCTTTAGTGCTGGGTGGCAGTTATTAACATCAATCAAACTTTGATTTTATTTTGTCACAACAGTCTTTTGCCTCGTGAGATATATTTATTAAAAATTTTCAATTGATTTTTTTTTCACTTAACTGCACAATTATTATTGAAAATGCGAAATCAATCAAGTAAATTATTTATTGATGTTGTAAAATTGAATGATAAAAATGGATGTTCTTTCTGTAAACAGGAGTTTTAAAATTTCAAATCAATTGTTAGTATTTCTTAGATATTCAGTTAGCATGCGTCTCATATCCAGCAATAAAATTAAAGAAATAGAGTGCAAAGATGGAAGTATATTTTGTAAAAAAAATCATTTTCTTGCAGATCGTAGTAAAAGTTCATTACACTTTGATATATATTTAAGAGATCTTTCCTGTATTTTTAACAAAATGAAAGTCATTTTAAAACTCACAATAGTTCAAATGTAACCTATTGCAGCAACTGAACTAAACACTTTTGAAATAAGTTATTTCCTTCTGATGATTTCATTAGAAACCAGATGAAATGATTTGATATCCAAGGCTACTGAAACGCATTTAATGGATTGTAAAAATACTGATCTACATTTTTTGTTCCCCTTGACTGAAGAAACATATATAGGGTTTTTGCGTCGCAATGTCGTAAGTCTCTGGGTCTTAATGCGTCCCTTCTTGTATTCCCCTAT
>JAQIWE010001735.1:0-14878 GCA_034698565.1 Campodea plusiochaeta
CAAAACCAAGACTCCTGGTAAAAAAGCCTTGGGTCCCAAGATCAAGACTTGGGTCTTGGTGTCAGAAACACTAGATCATCACCATAATTATTTCCTTTGTTGTTGCAGTTTAAATTGTCCTTTGCCTTGGAGTTGTTCAGGGGAGTTGAATCGGGACCTAAACTTCTATTAAAATTGATTCCACAAATATATATATATATATATATATATATTTTACTATTCAATATACAAGGTATTTTGAACATTTATTTTATCCACATTATTTTCACAATCTGGTCTGCAAGGAAAATGTAATGTACTATAGTTCATTAACTTTGCTAATAACCTTGACCCCAAATTTCATGAATGGAGAGAAAAATGGGACACACACAACGATAATTCATTGTAATATAATATTTATTAAACTAATAATTCTTCTGACAAAAAAACAAGTACAGTTGGAAAGCTTATTTTTTTCTGAAATGAGTGAAACACGATAAAATATGTAAATCTGTTTTTTTTTAGTGTTTTACAACATGCAAGATCTGATCAGATGTGATTGTATACAGGGCAAATAATTGTACTAGCAACGAATGTGTATACGTGTCCTACTTTATAACAGACGATATGAAACTGATATTATTTACGTGGTTAGTTTTACATTTCGTTGTTTTCGGTAAGTATAAATATAAATAATTAGTTTGAATATTTAGTGCATTTGCGTATTTATAGTTATAGTCCTTCCAAAATCTTACGGACTCAAACTGGTTATCTCTTCAAATTATTTTGTCGAGTAAACCCATTGTTGGCCACTTGTTTGGATGGTTCAAATTGTGTATTTTCTAAACAATTCGCAGGCTGGTTAAAGAAAACAAATAAGTCAACAAAGGATTATGAATTGTTGGAATGTCAGAAACACCATTGATGGGTTAATCGATTTGGGTCCGTAAGATTTTGGAAACACTATATCACTATTCTACTCGTATATCTTAGCGTATATAGTATCACAGAAATGACTGAAAATTTGTTAATATTCTTAAGTGGCGGGACATTATTTTATTTGCCAATATTTGTGAAATTTAGTAGAATAAACTTTTTGAGTTGAACTTTCATTTATACTTCACAAAATGCTGCGATTTGACTTTTCGTTCAAAAGTTATAATACAATCAAATGGTATAGTTAATTATGTGATACTGTATAGAAGCAAATTCAGTAATGCTGATTTCGATTAAAAACATCATTATGGCAACTAAAACCTTGATTCTTCTTCTATTTTTTCATATATTGGTACCCTGATTATGCTTTAGCTTCGTTTAATTACATCGATTTCAGTTTTAGTCTAGTGATTTTTCCCACAAAAACAAAACATACTAAAAACAGATAAATCTATAGAAGGAGCAGTCCATTCCTTAAAATGGACTTACTTGGAACAAGTATCGAAGAAATCGTTGAGTTATTAGACCTCGTTTTATGAGTTCTATTAGATTAATAAGAATGAGGTTTATGAGTAAAATATTACCATTATATATATACAAACAAAGGCTTTATTTTTATATTTTATCATATCAGAAACGAATAATGGACACATTTATCATTCAAGCTCGGCGTTTTTAAAAGAGATCACTGCACAGTAAACGGCCACTAAAAAATCTTCAATTTTTTCGTTGTGTGGTCCACAATATTCTCCAGTTGTGAAAAACATGGCACTCTCAATATTATTATTTAGTATTAAAATCCATAGAAGCATTTATTATATCTTGTTTGTTTTCAAAACATGTAAAGTAGGGGGATAACTTTTTTTCAGGAAAACGGTTTTGGGGGATATAAGTTATAATAAAACATTCATACATCGCGCGAGCTTCGTTTTTGTTTTCTTTTTTTAAAAGCGAAAAATTATTTTTTCGGGGGTAGTTATAATAATTTTTTGTAACATTGGCAATACCACACAGCACATTTTTGTCACGTTAGAAGATGAATCATATAGTCTGTTCTTTGGCCACAATATATTTTTTTATCTTTTTTCAAAACAGTTTCAACAATCTTCAATTCGCCACGGTAGCCACCAGCAAGTTCGTGTTAAGTATTTTGTATTATAAGCGTTATTATTGTTATTATCGACTGATCGAGGTTGTCGATTACTACTCGAAGTAGATGTACTGTCTCTGCGTTTCACAAACCGCACACACGAGGGATCATCGGAAAGTTCTGGGTATAACTCGGGATCGTGTGCGAGGACACCGTCGTAAGCGGACGCGTAGCCCACCTGAAAAGTAAAAAAAATAGTTGTTAGAATTTTACAATTGATCATGTTTCTATGCTTTTATTTTTATAGTTTTTGAACCTTCAGTTCTAAAATACAGTGTTTTAATCTGTTATCTATCATTTAAAGAAAGGTTATTGGCAGTTTTCAGAGGATACAAGAAAATTAATGTTAATATGGGCAGGAAAGTCAAATAATTAAAGTTTTGGCTTTCAAAATTTAGCTACACTTTATTATTATTCCTGCTTTGATGCAGTCAAAATTAATTTTCGCTAAGAATGTTTAATGACATGTGGGAACTAGAAAATAATGAGCACGATTTTCCTTGAAATTCTGGATTACAATATAGAAAATGCAGAAAAAAAGCTGTGAAACCAAAATTTTAGTTTGATTAAATAATTAACAGGAGTGAAAGGGCTTCAGAACTAAATAGATAAGAAATCTATAAAAATGTCATAAAGAAACCACAAAATACAAAGAAACCAGAATGGCAATATGAAAACGAAAAAAAAATGTAGAGCAGTGCTGGATTTACCATTAAAATGTAACAAGTTGCCAAAAGTCAACCTAAAGAAAAATCAATCTCCAAAACTCTCCTTACCTTTAATATTTCATCCGCCTCCGCCGACGCCCATTCCCTTGTAGGCGGCAACCCTAAACTCAGTCTTTCTCTCTCAGCCGCCCATGCATGTCTAACAGACGACACTTTAGCATGGTGTAAGAGATGCCTCCTCTCCCGTTGAGGTGACGCTCCGTATCTCACATGTAATGTTGCATGTTGACCGTGTAGTCGAAGGTCAACACCACCATCTCCGTTCGCGTCTTCTTCACGATGGTGGAGGGTCACGTTCAGTTGACCTGGAATAAGGGAGATGTGGTGGGGTTAGTGGTTAAGTCGAGATTGTGACCTTTGACCTTGGGTAGTTTATAAAATTTAAATTATTGGAAAAAAAACTTTTCCATTCACGAACGAAGGGTATCTTTGATCATCATCGTATCAGAACCTATCGTAGAATAATGTTTCTGAAAAGAACATCAGTTTTCCAAATATAAAGCCCACTGTACATGGTTCAAGTTTTCTTCACAGTAGGAACATAAAATTTAATGAATGAACTTCACACATTACATGGAAAATAGGATTAGAACCGTCGGTCACACGCTTTTGAATACTTTTCAATATCGGATAATGACCATCACTCTGGTTTGCTTTGCTTCTGGTTCCTGCTGAAATAGGTAAAGTGTTCCTAGCAAAGAGCAAAGTGAGTTTTTATATTTTCTTGGGTAATTTCAGAAAACAAAATGATTGTTCTATGCATCTTGATTTGCAAAACCGAGAAAGTGGTGACACTTAATATTGGTATTTGAAACGCATAACTTATAATATGCTGGTGTTTCTTACACGAATTAGTCTTGTTACTATTATTCCTGAGTAATTTTTAGGAAGTATATTCAAACTCTAGAACAGCTTCTAAAATTTTAGTAGTCCAGTATTGAGAGGAGTAAAAATTGAGTTCTTTAAAAACAATTTTCAGCTAGTTTTAAGGAAAGTTAAAAAGAAAATATTTCTTCTTTAGCAGGAGATGAAAATAATTAAGTAATTTACTTTCGTAATTGGAATATTACATTATACTAATGTATTTTATAAGTTAAACAATCTGCCTACCCGAATTGATAACAAAAACAAATAAAATTTATTATTCAATAAATAAAAAAAATATTCAATCTTCTCTTATGCCCAATGACACTTTTGTTAAGTTCCCTATTATGAGAGATTCCACTTTCTTTCAATGATCGATATAAACAATAATTTTCAGAAAAAAACTGTCAACATCTAGAAAATTAGATTGTATGCGGTAGTTCAAGACATGATTCCTGCTCCTACATCTCACCTGCTAGTCTATGTAGTTGTGCGTGATCCTCTTGTGCTCTCCATGTTTCTTCCTTCACAAAGAAGAATGAATCATGTGAGAAAGCATGAGGTGATGGAGCTACATCTAACAGTACGGCACCACGGAGTACTGCACTGAACACGTCACGGTAGATTGGATCAGCTTGAGGACCAGAACGAACTTCTACCTGGCCCAGTCTGGAAGGGAGAAGAAATTTGTTTAGTTGCGGATGTCTTATAAAATTACATTTTTGACCTCTGCTTAAGGGAATTCAATGTAATCATCTGACTCATCGTCACGTCATAACAATTAAGTTTTTTTTTGTCATAAGTTAAAAATATCATAAAGCCTTCAATAATAAAGGGTTTAAATTTTGTACTGTCTGAAAATGAGTTTACAACAACGAAAATATTATTAACAGTGAAAGATTTTCTCTTCAGATAGAAGCCCATATAAGATGTCTAATATCAATTCTCAGTATGCCTGCTTCCATGTACATCTGAGATAATAAGAATAAAATATTCAGAATAAATACATTATTTCAAAAAGATAGTACAAAATATTTTGAATTGACTTTCTTTGTGCTAAACTGCAAATGCACATTGTTTTAAAATAACAATGTAGGAGTTAAAGAAATATAACTAAACTCCGATTGTTTTGTTCACCTCTCCTCTCAGACTTTTTAAAGCCCTTATACAATCAGCAAACTTCAAAATACGAATAGCACAAGTGATACTCAGGAAACTTCCTGATAATACCAATGGCATTTCTGAAACACTGTATTGATGAAATTGCAAAATAATTTACAATATAATCTATTGTGTATACAATCAACAAAAAAATTACACCGACAAAACTGGACGCAATTCAGATTGATCCTTCTTTTTTTATCTATTTCAAGACTTCAAAAATAATACTTATAAAAATTAACGACATTCAGCGTCATTTAATATTACTTACCTTTTAACAATAACTATCCCCTTCCCAAGAGGGGGTGGCAGTGTGGCTATTGTGATAGGAGAATCTCTATTGGCAACTGTAGCTCTTCTAACTGATCTGAGTTGTTCTGGTCTGTATAATGATTGAGCTAATCTTGAGAGTGTGCCTGCTACTACTCGTACTGGTGGACTACCTTCACCTGATGGGGGTGGGGGACCAGGGGCGAGGGAGGAGGAGAAGGGGGTTGGGAACTGGAGAGAGGGTAGGTGGATGATTAGTGGAATTAGTATTTTTCTTTCAACAAAGTGTGTTTCAGGAGTTCAATATGTCAAGTTCGTTAATGTTTAAATAAAACTTTAAAGGGACTGGACAGCGAAATAAATGTTCTTTAATTTCATTGTACTGATGGTACTAATTTGTCTATTATGTTAGGTGTAAAAATTATTATGTTACTGTTTTTTTGTTCATGATATATGGCGATTTGTAAAAAACAGCTTGATATGAGTTACCTATGAAGTGAATATTTGGATCTCAACATCTAATAGCTTCATAATAACCAAAGAGATTTTAAATAAATTAATTTATTATAAGACTTTAAAACAAAGGTTGACTAAATTCTGACTTACGGTTCACAAGTTATAAGTTTCGAAAGATTTTCGAAATGAGATTCACAGGTAAGTTGTCTGTGAACTTCAGGTGGGCGTATCTCCAAAATGGGTTTACAGATTTTACTCATTCATTTTTCAAAAATCGTCAAAAAATTCATTAAAAATACTATTAACAGCACTCAAACAGTAGAAAATTGGCTGTCCAGTCCCTTTAAATGTGGAAACATCACAGTGTTGTTGCCCTATATGAAATTTCATGAAATACATTCAACAAAATAATAAGATTTGACTTTGTGAAGTAAACTGTCAAAAGAAGAAATGAGATTTTACAGAAATATTAGTATTTTAAAATACATAAGACTTTTGTAAATTCATTGCTTGAAAATATCAGTGATGTCACAAAATAAATATGAATTTCAATATGATAATATCTAGGAAATTCCGTTGTAATATTTTTAATCACAAGCAGAATTTCAGAAGAAGTAGCAGTAATTCTTAAGAAATTATAAGAAAATCTCCGAAAAAGTAATATATTTAGGACGGTGATATATTATGTGAAATCGAATTTCATCAGACAGAACAAACAAGATTTAGTGATCGAATCTATACTATTTTGAAATTAACTTTATAAAGGTTGCTGATGTAACTATTTATGAATTTAATTTTATTAGGAAGTTCTTTCTCTTTTACCTTTATTGGCATCTGCGAATCCAACGCCTCGAATAGCGGTGGTGCTAAACTCTTCATATTAAACCCTAACCTCGCCAACCAATCAGAATGTCCTTTGAGAGGTGGCGAATGAGGTGGAATGTTTACAGGGTCATTACCCTTCAGTCGTAATAAATGTAGTTTCTCAGGATGGAGGATATTACTTGCTATGTCTGTCCATGCAGGGCCCATCCATTGACCCAACAGTGGGTCGTACATGCGGGAACCAAGGTGGACCAACGATGTTACCTGAAATGAGTGGAATATAATGAACATTTTTCATCCTACTCCAGTTTTGTATTTTCAAAAGTGTTTATATTTTCCGTTCGATTATTTTCTGAGAAATTGTACAATAAGCAATTATCTAAAGTGCATTCCGTCCAAATAAACGTGTGACACTCACAACTGGTTCTTTCTCACTCTGAACCTTTCCATCTTACAGGTTCTTGATAAGCAAAAGTGATGATACTAGATATAGTGACCACAACACTTGGACAAAGGGCTGCAGGACTTGCAGTTGTTAGATTATTTGTTTGAAAACTACACGTTTCTTTGAGGGGAATACACTTTTGTAGTATTGTAGTATGTGATTTGTGTACGGTATAATGAATGAATGACTGAATGATTGACACTTGTAACCAAGAAGTTCTCAATAAAGCCGTTTTACTTATATTTATTGTAGTGCTAGTTTTCAGGTTTTCCCTTCATTTTAAAAAAAAACATAGTTAGTGGTATGCTCGTTTTAGCTATATGGATTACGTAAAGTATCTGAATTTTTGAGAAGAAATGATTTCAGAACTTCGTAAATTTGATTAAGTAAATTAATTAGTTATAACGAGAATGTAATGTGTTTGATATTAGAAACTTTTTATTTACCTGATCCAGCAGTCCTCCACAGAAATCAATCGGAAGATATAGATATGGATTTGAGTCATAAACAATATGACCAAATGGTGATCTCATCATTTCACGTACAACCTCACCATATTGATTAAATACCATTACTGGAGTACCACATTGGTCAGTTGCTACGTAATACTTGTGACGGTACACCTAGGGAAAATTAGTAAACGTTTTTGAGTGAAATCAGAATTAAAGTATGATTACGATTAAACTTTTGGATGAACAAGAAGAACTAATTTATAGGATGAATTAAAAATCCGCCTTAAAGTTCTTCTATTTGTTGGATTTATTTTAATCGACTGCAGTTTCGGCTTTTAAAAAGCCATTTTCAAGACAATTGGTAAAAATTTAAAATAATAATGACGGCTGTTAATAATAAAAAGACAACTTACAGAAATGGGTTTTTAAAAGCCGAAACAGCAGTGGGTTAAAATAAATCTAGCAAATAAAAGAACTTTAAGGCGGATTTTTAATTCATCCTAAAAGTCTCTCACATTTTTACACTATTATTGAACCATTTAAATAGCTATACATTCACATAATAAATCATTATTTAAACTCCATAAACGATCATGAACTCTATTATAAACTCCGTCACACAACCATCAATACAAATAACCCACAACAAACAAACCCTATCAAAACCTTCACTTTCAACAAAAACCCATCCATAATTTAAAAACACCATTATAACTCAAACACAATAACTTATTGAAAATAGCGGAACTTTTATTCAAATTCCTATATAATATCAATACCGCGTTGTTCCATTCAAAGTTTCTCCTTCCTTCCCGGGGTCTATACACAGTAATTCATTTTTCCCGTTTTTTGTGGGGGTTTAATCTCTTGCCATCATTCATCATAATGTTAAGAGACAAGCAGACGACAGACTCAATCTCCAGCCAAAACCAATTTTCACTCTCTTTTCAATTTCTATTGGATCTGGGAGCGGTGGATGGAACACATGCTGGAGACGACGATGAGTTAAGATGGTGACGAACGTCTTTTTCTCGGTCTTTTGGGAAAGTAAAATGTGTAAATTGGTGTGTGAATGGGAAGTCTTAATGAATATGTTTACGATGTTTTCGTATTTTTGAAGTTTATTGGTGTTTTTATTAGTAAAAATTGGGGAAAAAGTTATTTATTATGAAATATATCCATTCCGTTTTTAATTATTTATGTTACAGTTATTTTGAAGCAAGTTTTTTACTGTTTAGTAAAAAAAGTAATGCTTTAGTTTGTTTCTACAATAATAAGATTTACTGGAACAAAGGTAATTAAGTATTATGTTTGTGTTCTTTTCAATGTATCCATTGACATAATGTGACTTTGCATTTGTAATACAATAGATTAATACAACCTATGGTTGTTTATATATATTTTCAAATAATATGAAATGCAAAATCAATCTCTGGATAAAATTGAAATTGCATTTAATTGATATTATTGGTGATCAGTGTAATTGCAGTTATTTGCAGTTTCGAAAACAATAATATTTCCACAATAATATTTCAATAATATCACAATAATATTTCCAAAATAATGACAATATTATACCGAGATACCCCCAAAAGACAAATGACCAGAAAATGACAAATAATCACATTATCTGAAAACAATTAAATTATAAATTCTATTCTACAGTATAACTGTCACAATAAAATGTCATTTCCACAGAATTGTGACAATTCACTGATGTATCACTTTTGTCGTAATAATTGTTTTTGCACTTGCTCATTTGTCATAATGCATTGTCCACTTCCAAACATTGTGGGACAGTTTTGGGTTCCCTGCAATTTGTGCAGCGATTTGTTCTTGTCAGAAAGCTTTTCAGAAGAGCCGTTAGTTGTCGCTGCTGTTGTTGACTGAATACAATGGAAGGAATTACATTGGCGTTGTTGACGGGGTGACATACTGCATTTAAGAGTTATGTTTTGACTGTTGAAATAATGCTGCTTAAGGGGAAGCTACGTTAAAGCAATTTCGTTGAATAGGACCTCTGAGTTTGAGTGCGATAGCCTCTGTTTAAAGTCAGATAAACATTTGTCCTTTATTATAGCGACATTAATGAAATAATATCAGATTATGTTAATAATTTTTATTCAAAAAAGCAGTATAGTATATAATTATTACGTAACAGTAAATAGTAAGGAATTAAATATGATGAAATCAAATATGCGAAATACGTGTTATTTTAATGTAAGCAGCACAGCTTACATCAGTACTCCTTACATCAGTACTCAATACTTTGCGTTACTACTTTCATAAAATGACACTGCAGAGAATCGTTAATGGGTCACCTGCAGATAATGAATTTCCGGTTTTCTGTGATTTTCTTGTACCTTATATTATTAAAGAGGTTTTGCAATAAGTTTGACATTTTTTGACCAATTGATGAAGAGATATTTATTTTTATTTATATAGTAGATAGATTTTTTCACAAGGTAGCACAAATTGACCTGCTTAGATTCGCTGCCTTGCGAAAATATGCAAATTATTCGATAAAACACACATATCAGAACACATATCTATTAAGCAGTAGCAAAACCGACTTAAAAATAATGCAAATTAATCATTTTATTCAAATATCAGCAGTTGACTTGTTTTGGGCCACGCTTACTCCGCTACCTTACAGCTTATTTTCTTGTATTTTCTAAGGTGATTTTTGGGAGTTAAGAAAAATAATATCAGTTATTTATATCAAGAAGACTTATATTATGTTATAATATCAGAAAAGTCAATTTAGCTGCAAGTAACTCTTTAACTCACTAAATGAAACTACTTTTAATGTTATATTCAATACTTAAATAACTACTGATTTAATTTGTATATTTATCTCTGTTGGGTTCTTGAAAATGTTGAAATTTTATTTTCTTGGCATGTAAGTGTGGTAAAGAGAAGACAATTTTACTGCTGCTGGGTGCTGGCTTTGCCAAATGCCAACCAGCAAACTCAATGTAAAGATTTGAATTGGAATTGGAATTTGGCGGCATTTACACACTTGCATCAATATTTCTGCCCACATTTCAACAATATTGCTACAGTTATATTATTACAATATTAATATAATTATACTGCCTTTCAAATATCGCTTTATTAAATTTTAAATTATGCCATTCAAAATTTCGTTCCAATAAACTCCATATACATCTCTGATAATCGACATTATTTATTATGACTGTTGACAAACAACACCATTTATACAAACCAAACAAAAAATAAAAACAACCATGAAATCAAATTTGATTGGCTCCTGAACACCAACCATTTAACATTGAATTGACCATCAGCATACCCAAAAGCCTGCGCCAAAGCAATACTTATATAACTTTTGGTTTTATCACTATGGCTCATTAATGCAAGAACAAACAAGCACTTGTTTTATTTCACAAGACCAATCAGTTATTTGTAGGAGACATATGGAACACATATTTCAAACCTTCCAAAAATCAAATGAGTAACCAGATGGGCAAAGAAGTTGTATACACTTACAGAATGGTGTTGGTTGGTGATAGTCGTACATTCCTTCCGGCTTCAACACCATAATTATTGTGATGGAGAGAAAAAAGAAGAGGTACTTTTTTGTGGTTTGAAAATTGGAATATTTTTAGGTTTGAAAGTGGAATTAGTTACACTTTTGTTGCTGTTGTGTGGGCTGTGTGAGTTCATGCTTTTGAATAGAAATAGGTTGAAGGTAGAGCTGGGAACTTTTGAGGAGTATAGAGTTCTTCGCTTACGGTTCTCTTTATATATAATTATCGCGTATGTTTTGAAGAAAGGATAACTGATTATTTATAAAGATATTCATCTGCATAGTTATAGATTAGATTAGAATGAATGACTTGGTTCATAGCTTCCATGATCCTATAACGGGCCTAATAGTTTGTAGTTAATGCCTATTAATACCATGTCAACGGAGTCCATCCACTATAGCATTATATTGTCGTTGTCCTTTCTCGTTTTTGTCGACTTCAGTGATGATATTTTTAATTATTATTTTTTTTTTTTAATTTTGGGTGACAGTAACTGCTGATGGCTATCAAAACTTCAGTAGAGATATATGCTGAAGGAATGAAGGTGAAGAAGATGTACAATAATCTCATTGGAATTTGTCGCCAAGACTATGATATTTATTCTTTATTTCCAACGGGAGAAACCCTGTTACAGAAAATACACAATAGATTCAATAATATAATAGAAATAGTAAACATATTTCTAAGTAATGACTAATATATAATAATAATAATAAAAAGCATCTTTATCAGCATCTTTATCGCTCATCCTTTGTTTGCAAATATAGTTTGGAACATTTATCGACACTACACCTATTGTATTAATTTGATTAATATTATTATTTATATGAGATTAGACATAATTCTCTCTCTAACATATGGTTATGATACGAAAGATCGTTCATAGTGTAGGAGGAGCATTACTCTTGTGGCTGCAAAGAAAGGGAAAGTAATTTAATATCTAATCTTGTTTTTATTTCAAAAGTTGTCTTGGAGACTATTAAATTGAAATATTACAGAATTACGGATGAAAATTATTGTATTTTCTTATTGTTTTTACAAGGTTCGAAATGAGAAGAAATTTACACAATCAAAAGAAATTTTTGAGTTAATATTTTAACATTGGAAATTACATATTCAAAAAGTATTTTAATACTTTATAAATATACCACATATAACCCAACAATATTATATCATAAACTGTATTAACAAAACCTGGTTTCAAATTAAAATTAAGCAAAAAATTCATATTTCAATTTCCCAAATAATCTCGTCAATGTTGAGTATTCTAAATCAAACACTATATATTGAAATATGTTAATAATTACAGCTTATTATCAATCGATAACCATTTTTTTATTCCCTCACTTTTCCTCTTAATTGCCCTAATATGAAATTAACACCTGATACAATAAAAAATAATGTAGAAATCACTTGTAATAACAGAAAATGTATGTCATGGTTCATAATAAAATCGCAAATTATACCGCAACATTAAAAAATGATCAGAAACACATACTTTCAAAACTAAACACCACCTTTCAAAAACATAATACACAAATTAAAACAAACAAGAAAAAAACTATATCGATATTAAATTAAAAAACATTTGGCAAAGCAAGAAACATAAAAAAATGACCCCGAGGCATGAAGTTCTATATCAACTGTGGTGAGTGGCGAAGGTGGTCAAATATGCATTGAGTTTTCACCTGTCGAAGATTTGGTAGAGTAAGCAGGTGTTTTCCCACGCTAGAGGAGAAAATCTGTTCTTTTACGTTTCTGCCCCCCCTCCCACTCTATAAACCCCTTCTCTTTCCATTCATGGTTTAGGAGGAAGGCTATCCTCAAGATTTTTGCACAATCGAATTCATGATGTTTGGAGGATTTTATGTATTTATGATTTTGAAAAATCCAAAATTCAGCAGATGAAATCAAATTTAGCACTCTTGCTAATAATTATTTGAAAATTGATAATAATCTAGTAATATCAGAATCTTTGTTATTATTTGATAGTTGTGATTGTGAATGTTCTGCAAAATTACTAATTTTGTAATAAATTGTTACAATGTCACGCGCAATGTCATGTAACCGAAAATATTACATTATACTTTAAAATATTGGAATTGGTTTATAATCAACATTTCAATAAACTCCTAAGAAATAATGCATCACTTTAAACTGAGAATTTTATAATAATAAAACTCACCTTTGTAATTTAAAATTTTATGATATCTAATTTTTGAACTCTTCGGTTTTTGTCACACAATTTTATTATTACTATTGCGAAGTATAAGAGACCTTGTGGGTCGAAACCGTGTGCTTGTGAGATCAAGGGTACTAAACCACCCGACTGTTGAATCCTATGGTTCTCTAATATTCAGTTTTTATGATATTTATATTGCGAGATTTGCCAAAATTCATTTGAATTAAATTATAATAATATAGTGTCACTCTTTAGATGAGATTATTTCATTTGTATTCAAAATAATTTTATACATCGGTGACAATAATAGAAAAGCATTATGAAAATTTAACAATGTAGAGTTTTCACTTGCCTTTTCGTCTATATTATATAACGGAAGTCATGAAAAAATAGAAATAAAGAAAAGTTAGAAAATAAATTAAATATAACTAGAATAACTTACTCAACTGTAATAATTAATCAGTTAGAGAATAAGTTATGGTCGAAAAGCAAAGATTCTCGCCTAAAATCTCAAACCTGTGTGCCTGATTCCGAATATAATTTTTTTGGAAATCATCTATTTTTGATATATTAAAACTATTCTTTAGTGCAAAAGGTGATTCCTACAAAGTCAAATACTTAATTCATTATTAGTATAAATTACTTACAAATTCTGAAGATGCTAATCTAACTGAATTTTCTAACAAAGGAAAGAAAAAATCTTTTTTAGATAATCACTTAATCGGTCACCTTCAATATTAAACGACTCCTCATTTTAAAAAGACAATTACAGATGCCACATTCTTATATACACCCAAAAACAGCAGATTGAAAAGGAAAAACTCCGAATGTAGATGAGACGTAAAAAGTGAACAGGTGGTAAATTGAAGAACGAAACCGTGAGATTATTTTGAGTCACCTTTACCAAATACCACAGCACTTTCAAACTGGTCTGGCTACCCAACATATGGAGCAAGATAACATCAAAATTGTCTTCTTTTTTTCATCCAAGATGCTATTTTTTCTTTCAATGAAAATATTCATAAAAAGGTGTCTTGGTACATTAATTAATGATTCTGGTCAGGTCTGGGAACTCTTGGTAGCTGGTAGTTAGTTCGCGTAATAATAGCTGGTTTTTATTTTATTACGTCTTGTTTCAAATTGTGACAAACCAATTGTGTTGTTTTTCTTATTGTTGTAAGTGAGGGATTTAAAAATGTTCTCTTTTTTTAAAGTGTTATTAAAATTCATATTTTATGAAGTTGTCCTTTAAATTCGAAGTGTACTTTTCATTTATATGTAAATTATTAATCCAATAGTATTCTTACCTTCAAATATCGTAGCAAGGATAGGTGGTCTGTAGTATTATACTAAAAAAAGAGTAGTTTCATGATATCTGAAATAACATTTGATAACATGTTATAAATGACTGGTTTATAAATTATAAAACCACTGCAATATTTTATTTATTAAGTATACAAGTAATATTTTATTTATTTTTATTTTTAAAATTCACCGAAACACAATTTACATTCCAATAAAGAACAAAATTATTTCACTTCCAGAGTTTTTCTTTCTTTTTGTTTAATTCATGATAAGTTTCTAGTATTAAATAGTGTGTTTTACGTTATAAATCCGAATAAAAACCCGCCAATTTCTGTCAATATTTCTGCAAAGAACCTTTGCTTTTATCAAGACTAAAAAATTGTTAAAATAGTTTATAATACAAAATCTATATTACTCTATCAGCTAAGACGTCACTGACATGTATTTTAAAATTAGCCCAAAAGTTACTGAAGAATGTTTATACTATTGTCAATAATTTCATTTGAAGTCTCCCAAGTACAATTCCAAAATAATTTGAAAATTACCCAAACCATAATTTCACAGTATACGT
>JAQIWE010001736.1:0-14878 GCA_034698565.1 Campodea plusiochaeta
CAACAGATGGCTCTAGTAGTGAGCAGGGCTCGGGAGGGGAGGGGGGTAATATAGTGATGAGGAAGGGTTGATATAACTTGTAAGAAATTGGTATTTTTAATTTCAGTAATGACTCAATGCATATAAATTGAAATATTTTGAATAGATTTGAAAAACTTTGGATTTTGAAAGCACACCCAGTCAGGCTCCAGTCTTTTTCTTTTAGAAAATTTATAAATTTCTATAACCAGCAATATTTCAGCTAACAAATTGGATGACTTTACCAGAAATGGAAATATTTTGACAAGAAAATAACATCGAACATTTCAAAAATTAAATGGTTCGTTCTTAAATATAACTCAAAATCAATTTGAAATATATAAATTTTACATTATAGCTAAAATGAAAAATGCTGTATTGAATTATTTAATTAATTTTTTAAAGAATGAAAAATCCAATGACAAATTATTATCTGAAATAAATTTTATTCAATTGAACCAAAATAATCAGAAATAAATATTTAAGATCTTGAATTTCATGATCTCGATTCCGGAGGTATAATCCGAGGAATTTAAATAATTTCTTAAATAATATTCAAAATTCACTCAAAATTTAAAATATTGTAAATATGCATCAGTATTACATTTTGCTCATACTTCTTTTCACCAATTTCTTCTACCCCCCTCTGTCTTCTCCTTACGAGGCGGAGTTGCATTGGGAAAAGAGGCGTGTCGGAGAACCGGCTAGGGGCCGTCATTTTTCTTGTGTGGTCCCAACTTTTGGAATTAATTTTATTGAAGGAGCCCCAAGGCATTAAACTAAAAGATGAAAGTTTTTTTAAAAGGGACTTTTGGCATTATTGAATAATGCAGGTGAAGTCAATTGAAAATTTATATACACCGGACGGAAAAATAATTATTTTATTATGTTATGACTGACCGTTTGGACTGGAGTAATTGAAAAGTGAGTGAAAACAGCGGTGCCAAGTTGTGGGATGGTCCGGAGTCCCGCTGAGTTTATTATACATTTTCAACAATTTGTTTCGGCTAATGTGAAGGGTGTTTTCCCCGTTTGTTATTTCCCCCCTCGATAATCGTGTCACTCTAATTGCGATTTATGACTTTTAAGCAAAATATGAGCTTTTGGGTAAAAAGAAGGTTCAAAAGGTATGAGAACTTCTAGACATATTTTGTTGTTGATTGTTCCCTTTCCCGGAATCAGATAATCGGTAACGAAGTGTATAATAACATAGAATGCGCCTTTAATATTTTCAGTAAAATATTTTTTATTGCATGATGCAATTAAAATATTTACTTGGAAAATTGACAGGATCTATCAGTGTTCATCATCTCTGGATGGGTATTAACTGTGTTATAAACTTCAAAGGTCCTGAAAATCGAAAGTAATTTTTATAATAAAGGGGAATGTAATCTAAATTTTGACATGTAAAGTAAATATCACGAAATTATAAATGAAATGATTTTACTGACGAACTACTTTGCATTGGAAAAATAAATTAAGAACAAGAAAAATTTCTGCTCAAGTGGGACTCGAACACAGTTATAATATATTTCTTTGCAAGCTTCTAATAATTTAATTTAAAATAATATCACAAAATTTCACTTCTTATATTCTTTTTATCTGTATAGTTTTGCTTTACCAGATATTTCTGAAACAAGAAGCAAGCAATGAAAACTTTACCATAAAGATTGACAATATCACCTGATTCAGTTGGCAAAGGATTGTGAACATAACACCGACATGTTTTTGTTGTTACATGCTGACATTTTATGCTTGCCAGAATTCATTTATCTTATTCAGACAATCTACAATAAGGATCGGCTTACCACTTGCGACAATATTATTTTTAAACAATATGAACAAGCAAATTCAAATGAAACAACTATAAGAATTGTGCTGTCTTCTTTTGAAATTTGAATTTACATGAGGATACAAGGTTTTTGGAAATCTCCAATGCACTTTTATTAGTCTGACATATTTCTTATGGATTTGGGCTATATTGGCGCACAAGTAAAATAGTTTTTCTTTTCTCACTATATACTTCAAGTTCAGTTAATTTCAGTTTCCTTTCCTAGTTTCATGAAAGTAGAAACTAACTAATTTTGTTTTATAGTGAATTATTATTACCATCAGATGATATAGTTCTGCTGAAAAGAGAACTTTAAAATACGATATAAATAAAATTCAAAAGCCTAATTATTCTGAAGCAGAATTCCAAATAAATAGACTATAATAAAGCGCATCAGATATTCTTTTTGTATAATTTTTCACTTTGTACATAAAATATTCTCTTTATTGGTACACACAATAACCCTTTCGATTCCATGATGTTCCCAATAACCCAATAGACGGATCCTATCGACATTGCCAAAATTATTAATTACTTTTTCAATATTCCATCCTCACATCATAGTAAAGGTACATGACCTGATGCACTATCTAACCCTTTGTGCATTAGTTTTGCATTACATCATATATAGAAGCGTTAAATCGACTTTACTTGTAGTCTGTCAATGCTATTTACAACCCTGATTGAAATTAGGAAGGACGCCATTGAGGTTTTTCATGACCACTCACATTTGCATCAATATTATTATACTTTAATAAGGACGTCAGATATCACACATCGTACCATGGGACAATATCTATATAGGAAAGACATTGATTCGGGATCTGGTATTCTATATAAAAATTTGACATTCTATATAAAAAGTTTCTGAGTTTTCGTAAATGTTTGTAATGAGAATTTTTGTTACTATTGAATTCTTTTTCTTTTTTAGTAAAATAGTGCTAACTGTGAGATTTTCTCGTCAGTTTTTCCCTATCACGAGCTCTTTTATTAGAAATATCAGAATTGCAAATAAAACAGATCTATTAAGATAAAATATAGTAAAATGAACTTTGATGATGGAAAATTACGACTGTGCCAGTTCACTTGCAGTTATAGATAATTTGGTAAAACATCTTGTATTATAAATGAAAAATTTGAGGGAAAGATATAAAATCTAAATAATAAGGGGAATGTATTTTACGATTTCTCGATTTCCAGATACAACAGAACTCAAATTGAGATAAGATTATACAATAATATCAATGTTAATATTAAGATGGTTTTACCCCTAGCGGTCATGTGTGAATGTGTGAATCGAACCTGACGCCTATCACTTTCCGGGCGAGCGCCTTAGCCACTTGGCCAACCTGCCACACCATTTTTAATCATGCTTTAAATTTTTTATTTGTGTATTTATTGTTGTATTGACCGCTAGTGGTAAAACCATATTAATATTAACATTGTATATTGTCCCCCGTTACCTTATATTAACAATAATATTAACTAAATATTATATTAATTAATATTATATTAATTAATATTAATTAAAAATATTATATTAACTTATATTAACTAAATATTAACAATAATACAATGATTTACGGAAGATCAGTTTTAAAACTCTTTTTAAACAAACAAATCCATATCAAGTAATCTGGTGACTCTACAAACTCTACAGCACGTATCCATATAATGATAATACTATCGTCAAAATACAATTCCAGTAGTAGTATCAATATCGATACTATCAGTTCTTTTGTCGTCATCGGCCGTCAATCATACACACCCCTATATCATAAAGTTTTACTCCCGTATATTTGATCCAAATTATTATTATCGCTTCTCCCCGTGAATTATGTTTCATACAGGGCAAGGGGTAATTTTTTACCCATTAGTGCCGGATAGGTAAATGTATATATAGTTAGATAAATATTTGGTTTATATCGTGGTAGAAAAGAAATACGGGTATTGGTTAATTAATTAGGTGATGTGGCTGAATTGTTTTTAGGATTTTTGTTATATTGGGGGTGATGTTTGGTTTTTAACGAGTTTTTGTTTAATGGGGGGAAAAAGAGTTTAAATTGCGTGGAGGGGATTGTTTTCTCAGTTTAATAAAAGTAAATTAAAGGTTATTGCATATCGTTTTAAATCGAACTGTGAAGAGTTTAATAAAATAATTTATATTTATATCTGACAATAGTATTGCTGTATCATTAGGTTAACAGTATATCGCATTATTATATAAATATGTTGATAATAAATGATGAAAATAAAAGGGGAAGAAAACCCAATAATGACGTAATTATTCAAGATTATTCATTTTAGTCATTACAAATTTTGTTATTTCATCCTGTACTAACGATGGTAATAACAATAACAGTTATTGTGTTATATAACGAAGAATTTTAGACTTGTAAATGCCGAATAATTTCGAGCTACTATTCTAACTAAAAATTGGAAAGTATTTCGAGATAAACAACTGAAAATTTTGTAATGTACATTCTAGTATAGTTTCATGTATTCCAACACACATTTTACCAGCTTAGATAGTACTAAAATATGTTATTTATATTATATTATTCTTTGGTTTCCTTTTTGTCCACGTAGTAAAGTAACATATTATATCTGAGCTTTAAACTAAACTCAAACGCATTAGACAAGTATTATATAACATTCATAGACCAAGAATAAATTCGTTTGCCATTCCGAGCAAGCAGTTGTCATGCCGACTGTCATCTCGAGCGAGAAATAGCAGTGGGGGTAAAGGGCCTTAAATAAATAAGTAGGACTTACACATTTTTACGCACTTTAAGTATCTCCTGAATATTTAACTCTATCGAATGCGACGTTGCCGTTACAGTGTGTGTAACTCTTTCGGCGTTTCTTTTAATCCTTAACTTTATTCATCCCATAATTCTTTTGAGAGTGAAGAGTCCCGCGGTGTTGTCGGAGTTATTTATAACCATGCGTGTTTGCCACGTTACATTGGCGTAGGAAGTTTACCCTGGAGTTATAGGAAGTTCCCCCCATTCCTGTCGAAAGATGATAAATTATCTTGCCAACAGCACTAATATTTATTTCTCTTTTAAAATGTTTTAAATAAGATGATACAACACTATTTTTTGTAAGTTTCGTCGAACATACCTGACTAGAAAGCAACTTATTTCTTTTTTATTGTCAATTATTTCAAAGAAACGTTTTATTCCATCGGTGAATTGGAGTAAAATATAATCGTCAGATGTTTCTTCCAAATGCTATAACCCCAGCAATTAATTCATTATTCCTTTTGTGAACCTAAAAGTGGCCAGTAACTTATTTATTAATGGAAGGGAGTGAACAGTAGAGTCAACAGATATACATTACTATACCACACCACTTAATTTAGGTTTACGTATAATAGACAAAAAAGACAATAACAGGTAAAAAATATACCAATGAAATATATTTATTATAACAAACATTTCTAACAAGGTACTGTATATCGGCGAAATTCTTATTCGGGAGCTCAAAAGATTTTATCAAGAATTTAAATCTGCAATCGTTCATCATCGGAACTGAATGAGATTTGAAAGACTTCTTTCAAAAAGACTTCTTGAATAAGACTTCTTGAATTGAAGACTTCTTGAATAATCAATAGCTAGTCCATAATAAGTTTAACTCCAATATTAATCTATCAACGCAAACAATTTGAAATTCCTCTTTTAACCCCAGTTGGCACTTCCATCCTTACGTACCCTGTTTGCACCCCCACCCGTGATCGCCGATGTTGTTCCGTGTCGCCGGAACATTCATCTTTTTCCTTGGCGCTTTTTTGCGTGCGAAACAACATAATATTGAACGTGGAGCCTTCATCGTCGGGGGTGAATTATTATTACGTCAGAGAATTATTATTATTATATGTGCTCAAGTACTAATCGGTGGGTTGGGAAATTAGGGACGAACAAGTCATATCAATATTATACAACTTAGTCTTTGATATAGGAATGTAGGTTTGTATGTATAAAGGTGTCGTTTATGAGGGGGGGAAATTGGAGTGGTGTCAGAGGTATTTTTTATACTTTTGTCGTCGGTCCAGTTTTATTATAGGTGAAAAACTACTCAAAAACACAATTTAGTATGTGCAATTTGATTGCTTCTATTTGACGACTAACTATTATGTAAAATTAAGAATGAGAAAAATTTGTCAGATTCAATAGCTCAGTTGGTAGAGCACGGTCCTGGATAGATAGAGGGCGTGGGTTCGAGTCCCACTTGAGCCGAAAGTAGTCAGTTAAAATCATTTCATTTATTAGCAGCAGTATTTTATTATTTATCAGTTACGGTATATAGTATACATTATATATCCGAAACATTATAATTATATCCGTAAATTCCGTATATATCCTAAACGCGCTTTCCTTGGAGTGATTTTCTTTATTCTATTGTATTGAGTCGCTAAAACAAGACGATCTGTTTGGGTGGGTACGAACCCTACGTGTTAGTGGTTGATATGTACAAGAGAGACGTTTAGGTTGCAGATGCTCCGAGGATACTGTTTAAAACTAGAAAAAAACTGTAAAACTGATTTAAAAAAAAATAATAAATGAAAGGAAACTATTGGCCAATGTTCATCTCTCTATGAAATCAACGGAACAGTACAAAAATATAGGCAAATATATTATAATTAAAAATGAGATGCGAACTGTAGATATTTTTACTTACAATTTTATTATAAAAAAATCCAGTAATCATGATTCCTGACTGCTTTTCAATTCTGTTGTTTCACATTTTTCAGAGAATTTCCATGTATAAACCTACCAGCGTGGTTTCTATGTAGAAAAAAAGATTAATTTTATATCATATCAGCTATTTCTATAATTACTGATTTGTCTGTAAAATCATACGTTTATTCCAATTAAATAATTTCATTCATACATAATAGAGCATGAAACATTTCTTTGATGAATATTGTATTCATTCATAATAATTCCAGAGTAATCCGTTGCACATTTGAAAAGGATTCTATTTGTGGAATAAGTAATATCGTCACAATGGTATCATTATTTTCCGAGGAACGTTGTTCTGGAGAGTTATGATTGTTAAGGGGAGTTATGATCGACGAAATTTAAAAATGATTCAAGATTATAGTAAATGCAATTCCTAAATATGTTTCATAACAGGCAAACATTTTCAAGATATTGGAAAACGTAGTATAATTAAGAAAGTACGATATAATTATGCATGCTGAATAAGTCTAATTAAGCATCATATTTGAGCATGTATTTGAAATTCCAGTATTCATTTCCGATCATTAGTGTTATCTTTTCTCATTTATTTTAATTTTCCGTAAAGTATGTATAAAAAAGTATATAATGACTAATAAGTACAGTGTTTTCAAAATCTTACGGACCCAAACCGATTAACCCATCAAGGGTGTTTCTGATATTCCAACAATTGATAATCCTTTGTTGACTTATTTAGTTTCTTTGACCAGCCTGCGAATTGTAAAGAAAATACCGAATTTGAACCACCCAAACAAGTGGTCAACAATGGGTTTACCTGTCAAAATATTTTAACCAGTTTGAGTCAGCAGAGCGAAGGTAATACAAAAACAATATAGGACAGCAGTTTTGCATATACAATCATCATAATGCACACCATAACCATGTTATGGAACTGTATTACTTGCAGTACTGTACAGCAGTATATAGTTTCATTGTTTGACAGTTACAGTATATACTAGCAGACGACAATAATATACTTGTACAATACGGAATTATTTTGTCCTCTTTATTCACAAGTACCTACCATTCCTAATGTAATTGTATTATACACAAAACATTGTATTACATTTCTACTAGTATTACATCGCCGCCAGTCTTTTTCCCTTGCCATGTTGCCAAACAACTTTTTTTTTGTATTTCCTGTTGCAATATTTACTAAATTAATAGCTTTTTTACGATTTTTCATCAAAAGCCATTGTGGTAATGAATGTTTCAAATAAATTGACTTGTTGTGAACTCCAGAACGAGACGTTTATTGTGCTTTTTATGTAACGTGATTAAAATCTGGTGCACCCTGTCCGTAAAAATTATGGCGACCGGTAATAATTTACTTTCTTGTTTTATACGGAAACAAGTTTGTTTTTATTTATCCAGCATGAAGGAATTTAAAGTGATGTCCCGATGTTTAGGACGATTATTTACTTCGGGTGGCAGTTGACCCTTCACCCCTTAATGAGGAAGGAGTTCACAACAATAGATTTAATGAACTTCATTATGAATTTATTTCCATGGAGTTTATTTGTAGTAAAAGCATCACGTTCTTCTGTTGGTGCGCAGAAATTTATATTGATGTAAAAACATGTAATAGGTGGAATACATGTTTTACGTGTGTGCCTGATCATATTTTCATATCGTGAACTTATGAACTATTTGACAAATTCCCACATTTATTAGAGGCAGGAAATCTGCATTTTTGTTAATGAAGATACTTCTTTTTGGCCATTGTTACACATAATTATTAGGACTGTAATATTACAAATGAAAATATTGGTAACACTATTATTTTCTGGATTATTATCCAAATAAATTAACAACACGAATGGAAGAAATGCAGTCTTTCGGGGCAGCAGATATTCACAATATTTTTATTTGTTTTCTTATATTGTAATCGAACCTAAAGTAGCTTAAAATTGTAAACAGGCGAAATTGTTTTGAATTATTATCGTTTGCTATTACCACAAGAGTTTGACAATAAATAAAGGTATATAAAGAGAATGTAAATATTTACATTTTATAAATTTATTATACCTATTTACAAAATTTCCAATGTTGGGTAAACATAAACTATAGTAAACGTTTTTATTGTAAATGTAATCGATATTTCAAATAATTCAATTCAACATGACGACTATTATATTTCTTGAGCAGAAAGACATCTAATAATGCAGCAAGTGTTTCTCAAACAAAGCAGTAAGGTGTTTCTGCAAATCATTCATGAGTGTTACTTTACGTCCAAACACACATAGCACTTATTATACATTATTCTCTGTGTGTAAATCATGAATATGTATAATATTGAAGTAAAAGCAAAATGGAAATATGACATTGTTACTTTGCATACGACATTATTTTAATGATATATACACATTATACTTTCGCAAGATAAATATTAAGTCAGGTGGCCCTATAAGAAATTCTTCAGTGACTACTACTACACAATAGAGAAAAAGTGTATAGTGCGAGAAGCGTATAAAAAAGCGAATCGATGAATTTTTTGACATATAGGAAGGGGAGTTTGATGTTCAAAGGGAAATCACGCAATGCCCTCCAACCCTTTCCACCCCCGAAGCTAAAAAACTAAAAGTTCACCCTCTTATAATGTCTTTGTTATTATAATATTTTAAAAGATTTTTGCGTCAATGAATTTTCAACTGTTTTATTAAAGTCTTCATAACTCCTACAGAAGTTTTATTGAGGGGTATAAACACTCTTCTGTAGGGTTGATAGGGGGCTCCCCATCGTGATAAGAATCAAAGTTAATAACAGTAATATTTTGCTGCCATCAAATATGATTACTAATCTAATTAAAAGCAGGCTAAAGATCGATGCCGTGTATATGTATATAGTTCCAACCTTTAGGGTTATCCGTGTTAGTTCCAGGCTTACGTAGTTGTCACGTTTGTAAACAAATGGCGGCGCTCAGTTCAACTTATTAGAAAAGGAACATAATTCTGGAATTGTTGACAGTATTTGAAGATAAATATGCTATTTTTACATAATTGGAAGTGAGATATATGCTGCGAGTACCTCCCTAACTAAAAATAAACCCCATACATTTGCGGAAAAGGGGGGGAGAAGCTATAAATATGAAGTGTCGTATCACTAGGCCTTTGCTCTCTCGCTCATAAACACAAAAACTCGACAGTCAGAGAGAATAATACATAGTCCTTCTCTTTTGGGAAACCAAAAATACCAGCCAGTGCGCTTTAATTTTTAATTCTCTTTTCATTACGGTTCGTTCAGAGAGAGACCGGGGGAGGGATAGGAGAGTGGTTCTGCACCCCTTTTATTCTCTCTTTGGAGTTTATATATATGAGAACATCAAATGCATTTGCTTTATGCGTTCAGACCAGCATAGAGTCGTGGTGCATGTATACGTATAGGGATTGTGAGCAAGGAATTGGTTAGCCAGGAGAATTTCACGAATCAGGATGTCAAACGATTGTTTCTGAATTCTAATTGAAGCTTGATGGCAGACAACTTTGTGTTGGTTTCGTAAAATATGAACTTTGGAAACAATCGAAATTTCAGAGAATGCCAAATCTTCAGTAGTATCTTCATAGGGCAAGCGAGGAGACCATAGAATCCTGCTGCAATGATGTCTAGTCGCTAACTAGGTATACCTGCCTGTTTGGTAAAGTGCCGAATAATTTATCACATTGTATAAATTAGCTCATTACTAGTTTATTGTTGTGTCATTTACATCTGACATATGAACGGAAATTTTTGTTCAAATCATCACAAAAGACATAGCATTTTTCCTCTAATAATAATAATAATTGCTATGAAGGTGAAAAATCGTATTCTAAGTCTCTCTACATAAATATATTGCAAAATACTTTATATCCGTAAAATGAGCTATCACATTCAGACTGTAATTAAAACTGTGCAACCTGTAATTAATTGATTAAATTGAATGTATGCAGCTTTACAAAAATTGTTTTTCAAGGATTTAATTCTTTGACCTAGCTGACTTTTTATCTACTCTTCTTCTGTTAAGCAATTACAGCTTTTCATAACATGGGCAGTGGGTGGGGCTCAGGAAACGATCAATTTATTATTGTTTGTGAAAAAAGAATACTAATTACTTAAACTATCACACAATTAATGAAATGAACTTTTTATTATTCGTGTTGTAAGGTTTACAAATGATGTAATGCTGCTTAGTTCACAGCAAAAGAAAATAGAGCGTTCAATCTTTTAAAGTTAACTATATTCAAGTAAATAACCGTACTAAATACACTTTGAACATTGCTGGTCTCAGTAAACTGTCCTCGTTTATCATTCACATTATTTGATTTGCGGGATTAGATGCTCTGTAGGTGTTAGGAATAATTATAGTTTTGGACAGTGGAAGAACAAGGTATTTCAATAGTATATTATTAAATCTTCTCCATCTCGCAGTGTTCTTATATTTATATTTTAAGTTAACCAATTTTTCTCACTTCGTTCTACAAGCATAATCTTGAACACTTGGCTCGTATTTAAATTGGGAAAGACCTGAAACAATGTCCAAGTAATAATGTCCCCATATTGTTTTTAATTATATTTGTCCCTCCACGAGTATAACACAACACCGAGAAAACTCTTATTTACCCTACTAATTTCACGCTCTTCAAATTGGCACTGTGAATATCCTATTTCTTCCACCCTTTCCTCCCACCAAAGGAAGATTCACCCCCCCCCCACCCCCCTCTTCCACACTTTTTAACCCCCTGAAGCAACCCCATCCTACTTTTTAATTAAAAAGGGTTTATGGACAATTTACTCATTGTAACACAAACATAAAAAAGCTACTTAGTTTTTTATTTCATCTTTTTCTTTCCGTGTAGTGTAAATTATATCTAACATCACAGTTAAAAAAAGATTATGTAGGTAGTAGTGGTGGCCCAGGGGAGAGGTGGGAAAGATGCTGCCTGTATGTTGTAGTGGCTGAGAAAATTTAGAATTGTAGAGTTTGGTGAATCTGATATTGTAATTTTCTCTTAATTATTGATATTTTAGTTTATAGGTATAATTAATTATATTTCCAAATGGATCGAGACAATTATGGAGCCAGTTATTTTAGGATTATTAAAAAACTATTTTCAAGTAATAAAATAGGCTCGACAGTCAGAGAGTTTTTTATCTGCAAAAATGGTTTAATTTTCCTTCAGGTTTAGCTAAAAGGAAGATCTGATCATCGGTTAAATACTTATTTTACAAATTATTGTTGGATAATTAATATTATTTTAAATTTTACGTATACAACAATGTTAATAGTTTTACAGTTTGTTATTGATGATTTCATCGATCAGAAAAGTTGCCATTGCTGTTATCTATACAAAACAAGATGCTTCAGACTCTGAATAAATTAAAAATAATCAACACAATTCACTGTTGCATAAAAAATTCTTCAAACCCCTACCATATCTAAACGTATGCATACGACATCTCACTCTTGACTTGTAACGCCTTTTATTAATCTTCCGTTGATTAATTAAACACGGATCGACACACATCCTTCTCCCTTTGGTGGATGACGTCACCACCACAGTACTTGTCAGCTGTTTCTGCATACGCTCGATTAGCGCTCTTTCAAAATTGTGAAAATATATTTTTTTCGTTTCTCATGAGCAAATTCATTAGTAAAAGAATATAAAATATAGTGTAGGCTTTTGTGCGGTGATGGGAGAGCTATGGAGAATAAGGAGGGAAAAAGGGGCGAATTTGTGGAGTTGCCATGTGATGGGATTTGTACGGGACGAGTTTCCACTGAACGCCGAGTTGTGCGTCATTTATATGATAGCTATTGGAAAACAGGATCTTTTAATCCTCTATTTTTTTAAGTTGGCGTGATAATTATTTAAAATCGAAGTGATAGTTTAATTTTTTTTGTCTTTTTGAAAGATTGTGAACCTACAAATAAGATTTTATGTGTGTAAAGAAAAAAAATATATTAGTGACTTGAGTGTGCAGACATTTAAAATTTGTATGTTTCATTTGCTAAAACTAAAGTTTTTTTAAAAAAATATTGAGAATCTATAAAATCATGGTTAGTTCATTAGCATTTACGACAAAAACTCAATAAGAAATAAAAAAGTGGTAACGGTATCTGCAATAAGTTCCCATTTTCGTCCTGTAAAAATTTCTCGGACGATTACCATCTTCTATCTAAGGTCACGTGTCATTCTTTGATGATGGTATGCCTTTTGGGTGGGGTGTCGAGAATAGCTCTTGAACACTGTTATCAACTCTCTCACATTCAAGTGAAAACGCCTGCATTAACCACTCAAAAGTCTATACAATAACAAAAAATATTTATTCTACGTGATTCTGTTGGAGTTATTGAAAAATTAAATTATCAACAGGAATGCCAAGATGTCTCAAATATTTAATAATTCCAGCTTTTTTTTTTAAATACCCCGTTTCTATATTTTGGATTATTTCAATACCCTAAAATCATTATAACATTATTTTAATGGAAGCAACAAAAAAAAAAAAAATCTAAAAAAAAAAAAAAATTACGACGAAAAGAAAAAAAATAACTACTGATAGAAATAATTTTATGTAATATTAAATGAAAATTGAACAAAATCTTTAAATCAATCGGGGTTCTCGGTTTCTTTCTCTTTCCTTGAAGATTGATTATACGCCTTGTATCGGAAACAAAGAAAATGAAAGAGAAATGTCATGTAAAATGGAATAGGACACCAAGTCCTCAGTTTGATTTAGGTTACCAATTTCATTGATAATTTCAAAAATTGGACGTTTTCTTTTTAATATAACCCAATATCATTTGATCATAACTAATTCCATCCTCCATTTTTATCATTCCAGGTCCAACTCACAATCCGAACTCTACCAGAACTCCCACCTGGTGCCAAGTACCAATGCGTATTCGGAAACACATCACCAGTCGACGCTCAAGTCACACCATACGGTCTCACATGCCCCATGCCACCAGTGACGTCACGACCGACCATACCCGAAACCAAGGACCACGTACTCGTACCCTTGGCCGTCCGATCCTCCGAAACCAAGAAGGATTTTGTTAGCAGGAACTTCGCCTATTACGATTGTTCGCGTCATACGACCTGTCGAGAGTGCGTACGCTCGCAATGGGCCTGTAACTGGTGCGTTTATGAGAATACGTGTACGCATAATACCACAACGTGTCAGAGGACTGTTATAAGTGGAGAAAATGTAAGCAGATTGAATATGCAGGTATAGTAGTTCGGTTTTTTATTATTTTGTTCAGTTTATGGGTTTCGTTATATGTTTATGTTCAGTTATTATTTTAATTTTTTATATTTTTTTTCTATTTTATCAATTATTAAAATTAATAGCAATTATGAAAGTAAATATTTTCTCTTGGATAAGACTTGAAAGTAATATAATCATATCATTTTACAAACAACTTTTACCACTATTGCTAGTATTGTTTTACATTACCCTCAATATACGCTTTTATTTTTACTTCAATTTATTATTAGTCTATTATTTTAATTTTTATTAAAATGTACCTAATATATTATTAGTAATATTTTTGGTGAACAGCCAAATGTTGATTTTATGCTTTTTAAAGTTATGCCAGATTCAAAATATTTTTGAAGGGAACACAATGAAATTTTCAGTTTTATTCTGTCACACCAAAATATCTGAAGCATCTGATAAAAACTTCAAATTTCCTAACTAATAAACATAGAAGAAGAGATTTTATTATTATTTCGCATATAATCAATTTCAGAATTCTCTGAAAAGTGATAAAAGTTAACCCACCCAGCATAAAGATTTTATAGCTCTGTAAAATATGCATTGGTCACACATGTACATTTTAAATTGAATTTTGAGAATTTGAAGATTTTGCTCAACAGTAAAAGACAGCCGTTTAAGGAGTTTCTAAGAAAAGGAATAATTACGATTTGAAACAGATACTTCGAGAAGTTCCCATATTTAGGAGTAAAGGAGAATATTTAAAATTGTTGCGAATTTCAATTTAAAATGGAATCGTTGCTAAAAGAACAGTTCATCATTTGAAGACATAATTATTATAAATAGTTTTAATTTTCAATGAAACAGTATGTTTATCGGTTATCAGATATTATATATAGGTTATCGGATTGTATATTGGAGCCCGGGGAACGATTACTATCTTTTTCATGGAGAAATTCATAAGAAGATTTCGCCTGCAAAAGAAACTAGTTCAGGAGATTGTCATGAGCGTTCTAAAGGATTCCATTCACATTCTCCACAACCATATATATACAAAAACACAAATTTGAAAATATTTTATTGCAATCAA
>JAQIWE010001737.1:0-14877 GCA_034698565.1 Campodea plusiochaeta
CCCCCCCCCTACTTTTTTTTATTCAAAACTGTTTTTAATAAAAAGGAGGAAAAGTAGTGCATTTAAAAATTATAAAACTAAAAACTTACAAAAAAAATGAAAATGACTTAAATCACAACATTCAAACAAATTATCTAAAAATAAGTAAACGATAATTTATATACTAACCTAATATAAACTCAGAAAAATTTCAAAAATTAAAAATAATTATATACAACACTAAAATTACACTTTAAAATGAAAAATTAAAACCGTAATATTTACAATAAATAGTACACTTTCATAACACAATAATTAACTGAATTTCTCAGATAAATAAAGCAGACAAAAAAAATCAAATACTCGCGCACAACTATAAAATGTATAAACAATCTCCTCGAAAATAAAAAGAGCTTTTTCATTTTGAATGCAATATTCTTGAACTTTTTTGAAACACGAAAATGTTGGGTTTCACAATGACGCATCGCTTCGTTCGCATGTTACATTGTCTCTCCCGCAACGTCCATAAACTGAAATTTCTTCGATGGATGGTGTCGCTTTTTCCAATACAATGACTGCATCTTCTTCATTGCATTTTTATTGAAGTTCAATGATTCCATTTGACCAACATATCTTTCCAATTCTCAAGAGTCATTGATCTGCCACCCCAGTACGCGTAGGGTCAGACAAAACATTATACTGATCATGAGAATGGCCTTTTACGTAATTCAACATAATATCAAAAGAATCTAAATAATGTCGTATTGTGCGTATTATCATAATATTTCTGACAGTTGTATTCTTGGAATTTCTCCACTCTCTGCTTTTCCAAACGTCAAACAATTTAGAGCACGCATTCATAACATAGGAACTATTCGTATTAATTTCAAATTTCTTTTAAACCTTGAGACATCGTATACAAAATCGTATTCAAAACAGCTTTCAACTCTGTCGTATTATTTTGAAAACTGTCAACATTCTCCTCTATATATTTATTTTTCGCATGACTCTTCGCATAAACAATTCTAACACCAGCCCTAATTTTATTATCTACATCTAGTATATTACACCCACTGGTGTAAACATTCACATAATTCTCGCAATCAGTAACATAATTCTTATTTTTCCTGCAATTTACAATATCATCAGCCGCATATTTTAACCTGTTAACTACTTTGTACCTGTGATTAGATTTTTTTTTTTACATTTGACATCAGTTTGGCATGCACTACCATAAGCTATGGTAGCGGATTTCAAATTATTCCCAACACAAACGGAAAAGGACGACATAATATTTGCAATTTTACAATAACAATTTTGGATTTATTCAAATTACATTTATGACAGGCTTTGATAAAAAAAAATGATTTGTATTCTGTAATATACATTTTCACGTAACGGGTTTACTTAAATTATCAAAAGTTACATTTACATCTGAATGATCTGAAAGGGTTTCGTGATAATGTCGGAGGATTTCAAACTTTAAAGAAAAAGGTATAACTAACTTAAACTGGTAATAATCAAACTCACTATTATATTTTATATCAATAAACTTCAAAAGTAATCCATTTTCACTTAAACTAAAAATTTTGAAATCGCATATACTTAACGTATGTAAACTTTCAGAATTCGTATTATCTCTGAAAGCATCAATGATCGGTCGGAATTTCTTATCTTTGTATTGTTTCTTACACATATCTACACTATAATGTAACAAAATATTTTCTGATGCATTCAAAATCTCATTATCAGTAACAGAACTGGATTCCTGAATATTTTTGAGATTATCAACTGATGGTAACATTTATTTTTACCATCAGTTGAAAATCTCAAATGAAAAGGGTTTCACCAGCATAATTATGATGAAACCTTTTTCACCAGTAATATTTTTTAATATTTCTATGGAAATGGAGGACTGCTCCCTACTGGTCAGCACTCAGCAGCGAATGGTAGTTGTTGAGAATGTTGACGGTTAAACCAAAATTTGAATCTCACCAGAGCCTATTTATGTTTATTTATCTTAACTGCTTAACGTAGAGAAGTCATCGCTGGTAATCATTTAAAAATAGCAGTGCTCATTACATGTTATGAATTCTAAAAATTAGGGAGTAATTGCTATTTGACATGAGTTTTAAAATTAAAAGTTTACACGATAAGTAAGTTGAAATAAATCATAAATTGAAAAAGAAACGGAGAGATTTTTTTTATGTTGAAGGTAATGGTAGAGAGATAGTTTTATTATAACTAGCCTATATACGTCGCTTTATTATATAAAAACAATGTTATTATAAGTGAGAGATGAAAGTATATATATTTCTATTGCGTTATGGGTGAGTTGTATACTATATTATTTCAGTGAAGAAAAACAGTAATCCAGAGAAGAAAATGCACATCATTTTATGCATTATAATCATTATTACTAGAATATTATAGTGTACAATTTCTAGATGTATATAATAATAAAATTATACATCCTTTTATTATATGAAAGTGTTGTGAAGGCTTTGCCTGTAGCATGATGTTGCGTGTGCATAAACTGTGCATATGTGAAAAAAATATAAAACAATCTTAAAAACAACTTTTTGTCATTCTTTATAGAACGTCTACTGGAAATCTTAAATGACAGATTGGGCTCCTAGGCGTAATGGAATTCCTCCCACAAAATTAAGCAGAAGCCACTGAAAATCTCTTCCAGCATTTTGATACACGCTGGCATAGAAAAAAATCATTTCTGTGTATTTTTTTAATAACATGCTTTCCAATGTAATTGATTTGAAACAATGGTTAATATTTTATTTCCTTTGAATATCAGTAATCATTATCAAGGATTTTTTTTTTAAATTTACTGGTTAAATTTGAATTGATGTTACATCGTGTTACATATATTTGATGATGTTACATATATTTTTACTGCATTCCAACAGGGGCGCCATTTCAATTTTTACGAGAGGGGAGGGGGAGGGGGCAAAGGAAAATTGTTAGAAAATTTAATGCTGGCAGGGACGCCGGAACTCCTTTTGGTCAGGGGGAGCGAGATTAAACTTAGAAACCCTTTATTTTCATTAGTGATTCTATAGAGAGAGCTTTTGGGGAAACGAAAATAAAGGTTTACTGATTATCATTCGCGAAGCGCCACCATGGTTGGCGCGAGCGAAGAAAATTTTAGTGCTGCCGGCGAGCGAGCTCGAGCGAGCTTTCCTGTTAGCTCGAGCTCGGCTCGTTTGGAAAAGGCTTAGCTCGAGCTCGAGCTCGGCTCGTCTAAACGAGCGAACGAGCTTTGAGCTCGTCTAGAGCTCGTCTCGCCGGCAGCCCTATGAATGCCGGCGAGCGAGCTTTCATGTTAGCTCGACGTCGGCTCGTTTGGAAAAGGCTTAGCTCGAGCTCGAGCTCGCCTCGTCTAAACGAGCGAACGAGCTTTGAGCTCGTCTAGAGCTCGCCTCGCCGGCAGTACTAATTTGGACATGCATGACTTTGTCAGACTGCCAGTTCTTCTCAATCATACTCTATGCTATTATTTTTATTACAAATTATTTTACTTGTAGAATATTTCATTAATATAGTCCAGTGACTTTGCAATTTTCTTTACAGTAGTGTTGTAAACTAAACATATCTTCCGAATCTCCATGCAAAATATTATTAGTGAAAAATTCAAATTTTCTCTTGAAGTGATTCATGTGGTGCTATTACTATTGTAAACAAATTCCTAACTACAGCATTATGTAAAGTAAGGTTAAATGCTAATTTGTAACACCCAATAACGACTTGCAGCGTATAATTTATGAACAATAATCTCTGTTGTCTTACATAATACCGCCACGACGATAATTCCACCGAAAGTCAAATGCTTTCTATAAGCCCCATTAAAATACAACGATAAAATCGGTAAAACCGAACGTAGCAATTTCTGGTAATTTAACGCAATTTCAAGGTTCCAAAACAAGAGCTTGGCTGTACCACTTTTGCACACACTAAGAAAGAAAAAAAATAATAAATGAAAGAAAGGGATAAAAAAATAGTTAAATAGTAGGGCGTGCGCCCTTGGCTCACTACCACACCCTCTTGTGAGGAAATGATGAAAACAACAGTCCGGCGGTGGTGGGGAGCTACCGATCGTCAATCTTTAATATGGTGATGGATGCTGGAGAACAAAATGAAGAAAACGGAAATGCTTCTGCTCACTTAGAAGGATTAGCATAATATTACAGTAAATTAAAATATTTTGCTTCAGGTCAAAGTGGAGCACATTAATTTACTTTAGTTTATGTGATTTTTATTTCCTTTATTTATGAGTGTTATAGGCAATATAGTTTATCTCTTGCGAAAACAAAATCCTTGCTGACGTTTCTGACATTTATGGTGCAAAAATATAACGTCAGTAAAAAGTTATTGTTACTTTCAAGTGAAATAGAAAATAAGTATGCTTAATCGACAACATACTATTATTATTTTTATATGGTTCAAGAAACGAATTAGAAAATAACTTTGTTATTTCTATCGAAGAATCGCTTATGTCGATTTTCATAATGTAATAATTTATGTTAATACTGTATGAGAATGTGCAACGAAATGAAAAAACAATAGAAATATGCGTGGTCAATGAGTTAATATAATGATATAATAAATTTATAGCTCCAGGTAGTATTAGTTCAAATATAATTAGCATAAAATAATGTGCAACTACTATATAGCTTTATTGCATTGGCAGATAAAAACAATACTGTTTACAACACAGGTTCTTGTTGCAATGTAAATAATAATAAATCTGCAACCTATATGAAGTATACACGCAAGAAAGTCATAAAAATGTAATACCGGTAATACGAATAGTTTGCTGCAATTTAGAC
Source organism: Campodea plusiochaeta (assembly GCA_034698565.1). NCBI lineage: Eukaryota > Metazoa > Arthropoda > Diplura > Rhabdura > Campodeidae > Campodea > Campodea plusiochaeta. The sequence continues at coordinate 4,824 of JAQIWE010001737.1, forward strand.
GCCTGTATAAACTAACCACACAATATTAAATGTTTAAAGTAAGTTCTTTAAACATTTAGTAAATAGTCAGGAATATCCGATTTTTTGCACAAATTAAAAGACCAATAACAATATTAAAAAATACATATTATGAAACTCTAAAACCACATAAATTGCCGATATTTTAAATTACCAATTGCCCTTTGGGCAATTTCAAATATACCATCAGAAAACAGTGAATTTTGCAACAATAAATTGAGCCAGTAACCCACATTTCTTTTTATAGAAAGATCCTATTGTTTCAGATCGAATTTCACTACTGCAACTAATTAGTAACTAATTCGATTTCTTTGAAAACTGGAAGCCAAACACGACCTTGAAATCGTTTAAGAAACGGTACAACTTTGAACCAGGCCGAACTCAAATCATTCATAACAATCGAAACATGAATAACCAAGTAGTTCTAGTTGCAAGAATTTCACGTTTTCCACCAACTACAGAAAAAAGGGACTTTCAGAATGTCTGCTTGACCTAAATATTTGCTTTGTGCGCTAGCTGTTGCTGTAATTAACGAAATAATTCAAGATTTGCAAGAAAATAAGCAAGATTCCCAGCAACTCTAAGATGAAGTAGAAGAATTAAAACAAAGAAGGAAATTGTTTCATGGTTCGCTGAAGATGTTGTAAAGAATCTGTTATGAAACAGAAGTCCCCTGTTCACTTTTAATGTTTTATTGAAACAAATAAAACAATTAATCTAATGGTGCATTCATTTACAGTTCATTGTTTGTGTTATGATAAAGCGATTAAATGACATGATTTGTCATTTTTGTATAGCTGGTGCAGTTTTGTTACACAATAGGTAGAATATTATGGTATATTAGATGGTAACAAAGATTTCTTTAGGTTAGTTTTAAACTTGTAGTTTTTTCAGCTGGAGGTCGCGTTTTTCCATACACAAATCCAGTTTCACTTTCTTTGTTCTCTATTGTACTCGCGTTCTCAAGGGACCTTTAATCTGTGTTGGAAAACGGCACCACCTGCTGAAAAATAATGGGCCTTTAAGATTTTGTTAATATAATAAGGTTATTACATTTATTTACATATTGTATGTTTTGTGACTTGAAATTGCATGATGAATGTAATTGATGTTACTTATCTTTGAAATTATACTGTTACTGGTTAATTACTACGAAAATCAAGTAAATTTTGGCAAATCTCACAACTCACAAGACAGTAGTCATGATGTATAGTATAGGGTTCACAAGTTTGTATAAAACTATTTTAATATTTAAGAATTGATTACACTGTCTCAGTAAAGGTTTCAACTTAAAAGTTGTTATTTAGAATCTGAAAACATATCTGATCGACGTGATTGTAATATTATTCCACCATTCTTACCAATAAAGGTGATTTATTATTTTATTTTTATATTGTTTTCTTTCACAACGACACGTGTGGAAATGGTTGGTTTCGGTTTTGTTCACCATGAAAGTGATTCAAAACAATAAAAGTATTATAAATGGAACTTTAATGAGTTACGAGATGTAAGGTTAGAAACTACTTTTTATTTCCACATTTAATTTTTCACTTAACACATTACATTGTATTGGAGTTATGATATTTATCCACTTCTTTTATAAAAGCTCATGTACACAAATGCTGAAATGCATTCTGGAAACTGCATGACTATGTGACTGATGTGTATAGATTGCCTCCCAGAATTTTCTGAATATAAATTCTCGATTTTTCTTCTGGGAAGGTAAAGATTATTAGTATTGGTCTCGCTCTCTCGCAGTTGTTAAGATTAAGACTACTGTCAACAGAAAAGTGTTGGAAAACAAGACCAACACTCAATTTTTATTTTAGTTTAGGAAACATTACTTTTAATGTTTTATTGCCTACAGCACCCTGATATTATACAAATAAACTCGCTGTCTGAATTTTCTTACAGAAAAACTAGCAACAATTTGAAAAATTAAAAGTATCTTACTTTTACTAAAACAATAACAGCATGCAAACTGAAGGTACTTTCAGTAAGAAGAATAAATTTACAATATAAATATTACAATGAAATATTGATCTATTGGCATTCATAAGTTCATATAGACCTAGCAGGATCAGAAACTTCATTTTCCGAACTATGTGAAATAAAATAACTATTTCAGTTAAAAATTATAAAACTTCATTCGAATCATTCCTGATAAATTTTCAAAATGTTTCTTGAATTATTTCAAAAGTAGTCCTATTGAAGTGAATCTTATGAAAATTCATTACCTGCTGATCTGTGTATCTAACTAGTAAATAATAGTATTACGGGGTGTGGTTTACTAATTACAATAATAATAATTTATTTTCTTGTACCAATACGTAATATCTCACTGAATAAAAATAACTTCAAGCTCAAATACTTCGTTCCGGTTTAATAGAACAGTAAATATCCTTGCCCAGGGCTAGGGCGTTCAATACAGCTTTTTGTTACTACAGCAAATAATATAATTTTTTGTATTTCTGTATAAGCAGTTGCTATTATTTCGAAACAGTGTTTTTGATGTCTTTTTTTTTGTAGCTGATTAAAGAATTTTCTGTAAGTAAAATAATATGCATACTTTCAAGACAGAGCAATTAAACTGACATGAATTTCAAAGTTTTGACGTGAAACTTGAGTAACTTTTTTTGTTAAGATTAAAGCATTATGGTGAATTTCAATACTTAATGTTGTTTTATCACATGCCGACAGTACAACTGCTGGTCTTGCAAAGTGATTTAACCTATTTTGATTTACTAATTTACACATTCCTTTTCTTTCCATAATAGCACATTTCACAAACGTTCAGAATCTGTTGAAGTATTTCTCGATAAATTGCTCTAAAATATTCTGTGCATTATAATTACATCATATAGATATACACTCATGTAAACAAAAGTATTTATTTTCCCTTTTGTTTTTCTGTTTTTAATCCACCCTACTTAACGAGTATGAAGCAAAACAATTTCATGATAACTATCACACAACAAAATTAAATTACGGTGATAAAAACATACTTCGTGTTCCAAGAGTTTTTCTTAATTACAATGCAAGGTTCGCGGAGCAAATGATAAGAAAGGAAAAAATAAAAAGTAAAAGTTCTAAATGGGCATTTATAAGTACCAAATCTTCCGGTTATCATTCGTGATATTTATAGAACAGTTTATCCGGATATAAATTCGTCCTCGCCGGAGGATAGGGCGTGATCCCGGGTGGGGTACTTCGCACTATTCTGATCTGAAAATGTTTTTTTAACCGGATATTTCTGAAGGTCGGTTCTTGATCGAAGAAAAGACAGTTATATTATAACGCCGCAGCTTCCACGATTATTTAAAGGCCACACCTTATTATAATACCAGGTGAACAAAATTTAACGACGAAAAAATTCAAAATGAATTGACCTCTTGGTAAAGTTCAAAGTTAAATGAGAGCATAAAAAGTCCTTTTTCCTTGGCAAATTATAGTTTGTTTGGTAAATTATTACATGCTTACAGAATCAAGCACTGTTTTTATGCAATCATAGTGCACTTTCGTGTAAAATAAAGAAAATTATTGCGATGTTGTAGATTTTACACTTCCGAGATTTTGGATGTCGTAAGTTTGTGCGATTATTATCATCTTACTGTAGGTTTTGTAATCACATTCCTGCATAAGTACAATAATAAAATTTAAATAATAAAATGGCACGAATGTTGTGCTATGGTTAGCATGTTGCTACTACATTTACCCCCAAGGCGTTACCAACAATGGTCATATTCTTTCGTGAGGTGAAGCAGACAGGAAATATCAATGAACTATCATCAGTGGTTTAGGATTGTTACGAATTAAATGTAAATTATGTGTTTACAAATGAAATATCTTCATATAATACTGTACGAAGACACTGTCGAATATGGAAGTTTTTATATCTATATTCTTGACAAAAGCTGAATCAAATCGAATATATTCTCTTTGATTTTGCAGAAGTATTCTTTAGGGGGGATTTGCTACGATTTTAGCAGAGATTATTTTCATAAGTTTTATAATCATATAGTGTAATAGAAGACGATAGAAGATATATGCAAGTGAGGCATAAATCGCATAATCCAAATAATAATATTATATATCCAATATAATATGGTCAAGTCACCCCTCGTGAAAGCAAAAGCAAATTATTGATATCGTAAACACATTGATCTTCTAATAAGAGCTATTCTCCAACGGGAAAATTTAGGCAAATGAATTTTCGGTTCGATGATATGATATGAGAAAGCATACTAATGAAGATTTTCATTCTGCATATTTAAGTGCTGATTGAATTATTCAGAACTGCATTTCATGGTTACAAGAAGCAATGTATATGTATTGTTGGATGTATAAGTGCTGTTGAATAAACAATAATTACATCAGGTTCATATTTTCGCTCCCGAACAAATATCCAAGTATTTTTAACTTCTATACCTCTTGTCGAAAGCATGAAAATTGAGAGAAATGCAAAAGAAATTCTCTCATACGTATGTAATATTGATACCAAAATAAATTGTCAATTTTTAAAATATACTAAAAACATGTTTTGTTATTTCTCCTTCTTTTCCAGAATTTAAATATCTCTATATAACGCATCATCAGTTATATCACAATAATTTGCATAGTTATTAAAACACAGCAGCGTAACTAAAGTTCTAAAACCAGTATTCGAAATTTCCTTTTTATATCTTCTTACAACAGATGTTACAAATCCATCAAGAGTTAGAAAACACACCGAACAACTCGCTTTTTCTCAACTAAAAAGCTTTCTTTTTATTATCATTCCACATTAAAATTCTTGAATAATACTGAACGTAACGAAATTGTGGAAAACAAGACAAACAAAAAAATACAATTAACACGACCTTTGAACGTTTTGTATGTCAAGTGCACTAATAATAATTATTACCGCTAAACGTTAATTCATGATGATAGTAGTACCACATTTCTTAATAATATTTGTAATTACATTTTTCTTAGTGTGATTTCTCCTAACGAATATTTTGCATGACAGTTTTAAATTATAAAATGTATAACTAATTCTTCACACCTGTTCCAAGGCTGGTAGTTAGTGAGTTTCATAGCGCACTACACAGCGGGTTACTAATAATAAGGCCGTTACTGATTAAAATGTGTTTTAAAAGTTGTTATAAGTATAACTACTTTCGCAAAACTCAATGACGAATGCCACACATACGCACATTTTATTTTTAAATGTACTATTAATAAAACAGAGGTTTAAAAATTTTCCATTAAAATATCAAAATTTGATAGCTATAATTCTTATTAATAATTGAAAATTGAACATTGCAGAGCAGTATCGTTTTATGAAGACGATATTACAATAATAAACATTTCAGGGATAAATTCCACATTTTACACGTTTTCAAATTGCTTCAGACATAAGAGGATTCTTATGTATATAACAAGTAAATTTCCGAAAGTCCTTCCATTGAAGGTTGAAATCATGCAAATATTTCAGAGCATCCAATTAAAAAAAATAATCACAACAGAATATTTTGTCATTTATAAAACTGCCATAAAATTGTTACCAACAAGTAAAATTTTCACAATTTTTCAATTTGTATTTATATGGTTATTTTTCCTAAAACATGTCGAGTTGAAATAATTAATTCATTAATTTGTTGAGAAGAAGGCTTTCCATTTGATTGATAATATTGCTAACTTTTATTTTTAGTCATACTTATAATTGAATATTTTTCAATGAAATCATCATAAGCTGCAATAGAAATATAATAGTCTCCACCATAGACAAAATGCTGATATTTCGTCTGTGATCTTGATGTCAATTATCATAGAGTTTATGTCACAAAGCAGTTTAATTGAAACTACAACTTGAAGAACAGGAAACATTATTTCGACTATATTATGAGAACGAGTGATTCTCGCAAGGTCTTTGTTAACTTTACGACTCCTTATTATCAAAGGAATGCTAATTATTTTGTAAGGGCAACAATTCTAATATCGTCATGGACATTAAGTCGAAACACTTTCTAAATACTTCTTTTTATAAATGCAGCACCTTTAAAACACCAACAAAAAAATCTAACGGCGAAAAGTGTTTTCTTGTGCGAACATAAACACAGATATTATATGGATAAATCGTGAGGTCTTCAAAATAACTTTAGAATTGCGAAACCAAGGAACATCGTAACCTATTTTTATTCCTACGCATTAAATGTTACGTTATCGGATACGTTTGCTGCGAAATCCAACAGAGAATTTGCGAATAAAATTTAAGAATAAACTTGTCTTGTGATTGTTTATTTATTTCACGTTGATTTCAACTATTTCTAAACGTGAGGAAAAAGTTTTTTTTTCCTTCTCAACAAATATATGTTATGTGTATAATTTTCGGATAAAAAGGCAACATCCTTTAAATAAAAATAAAGAATTATAACACAATAAAACATTCAACTAGAGCTAAAAAATCACCCAACAAAAAATATTTTACGATAATTAAATTTAAACTACGATTAATGGGAAATTTCTCTATAACAGAAAAATATATAAAAATTATATTCTGATGTCGGAAATCATTATTGAAGTGCAATTTTATTTCTTCCAGGTAGTTTTTATAAATGCAAACCTGTCGTTTCAGCTAAGCGTATTCAAGCATGATGCAGATAAAATGTTGAAACTTGCAATTATTGTCTCACAGTATAATTTCAAAATATTAATAAAAATATTTTTATTCTATTGTGTTATAGATGTAGTTTTAACAGAAGATTAACTCTGTATCTGCAATGTACTTGAGCCTTTTAATGTTTCAAAATTGGATTTTATATTTTGTTAGGATTAAGTAGATGTGTGTCTTGCTGTTTACACACCACTTATTTTAAATAACGGATAAAATCAATTAAAACGATTAAACGATTTTCATTCACGAAAAACTAAACTGTCTCTGCTGGTCGATTAAAGCTTTTCGTGAGGCAATACCTCTAAAAGAAATATATGTAAATATTTGTTACAAAATAATCCCACCTCAGGTACAACTCGCGTCAGATGTAACATATAAAATTTAAATATCCCTCACATATGTTGAATATAAAGAAGACGAAACAATAGCGAACAAAACTATTGAATAGTACACTATTGAAATTCGCTGACACATTTTGGTTTCTTATTCATCCACACGTTGAGCTCACCGTATGGAAATAATTCACGATATTCTTCCATTCTATAGTTAAAGTCTCTCTCAATTTCTTTTCAAATAAATCTCTATACTCGGTTATTAACATTTTGTAGGTTCAATAGAAAATTCATCTTGACAGTGCTATTTGTATACCTTTCCTTTCTAATGTTAAAAAAGAACTCTGAAAGTTTATTGCACCTTTTATTTTGACACATCCGTAGAAGGCATCATCGTTTTTGCAATCCAACACACGCAAACGAAAAAAAGTGAACGTTTGACTCAAGAATTTTGAAGAGAGGAGGAACTTTCGATTGTTTCCTTCGTTAGATAATGTCTTTAGTGATTGTTCAATTTATTATTTAATCTCAAAAGTGAAGTTAGGAAGTGTTGGTTTTTAAATTAAATAGTGAAAGAAATATATGAATGTTCCGTCACCTTGTCACATTTTTCGTTCTCTGAATCTAACGCATCTTTCTTCGAGTGCACCTATGTCATTATTTATTTTTCCGATTTCTTTTAAGGTAATACCTACTGATTACATAATAATTATCATTTTTTAACATAATTAATTTTTATGTATATAAGAAATTACGAGTGTACCTTTCGAAATTGAAGAAATTTTAGAAAATCATTGATATGTAAAATTACCAAGAACAAATCGATTAGAAAATAAATTCCTTTATATTATGTGAAGCAGAAAAATTCATCTACAATTTTCGATAACTGTAAAAGTGTATATAGTGAGTAATGTATTACTTCAAATTGCATTCTCATTATTATAATATTTTGATTCCATGTTCACATCCATAACATTTGTATAAAAAAGTTGGCTTACTGCATCTCCGTTGATATTCAGTCTTTTGAAATAATTTGAGTGAGTTTTCAGAAAAGACTATGACAATACTTTGAACACACCCATCATATATCGACACAATAATGCATTTCTATACAGTCTTCTTGAACAACTGATCTCATCACCATACCAGCGGGATACGAGTTCGTGTCGGCAAGTGCACTAACTGTTTCAATCATCGAAATAGTTTTATTTCATAACCACACTCAATATCCAGGAAGGAAACTCAATAGTCTCGATCGCACCATCCTCTCTCACGATCAACTCAAATTCTCGTGCTTCTCTGGTGTCATATTAATTCACATACCACGGATTTCCTAACTATTCTGTTATTTAATACTCCCTCCACGTTTCTGATCCATATACCCCTTCACACAATAAATAACTCCATCAACTAGCTACATGATTTAGATTATCCCATAATTATTTATGTTAATTCCATGACACTGACATAAATTTCATTCCTTATTGTGATAACTTTCTCTCAAAGAGTTACATAAGTAGATCCAGAAATATTTTATACCACAAAAACAATTAATTATTATAATAAATGGTTAAAAATAAGAAATGTGGATGTAAGTGAACTGGGATTTCAAATTCCAACTTATACATTAATTTATGTCAAATTTCATTTTACAAATTACAACCTCTTGTAATGACTTCTGCTCTTCAAACGTGAATGCTCATTACGAAGCAAAATGTATTACTACACTTCCCTTTTTCACGTGTATATAGAAATTTTGTACAAATGTACCTTCAAAACAAAATTCACAGAAAGTGTAATAGCAAATAGAAGTTTTTTAGTAAACAAAGGTCAATTCGTGTACCAAAGGATAGGATAGTCGTAAACTACAAGTGCAATTTAATTTTCTCTAATGGAATGGAGTGACAAATGTCAATAGTTACTGCATCAACAGATCTATTTAGGGAATAAAATCGCTCGTATAAAATATCGACAGCTCATTTGGTTAGTGAATTGTACAAGTGAAATGCAAGGTCACAGATTCTTCGCCACTTTTGAATGGTATTTGTCTTATTTTTAATTTATTCCAGTTAATCCAACTTACAGATTGGACAAAAATTGTTCCGTTTTTAAGCATAATAATTCATTTAGTGATCAACAATTAAAGAGGAACAGACATTAGCAGTAGTAGTTGGAGAGAGTTTTTTTCCGTGCTACTTGTCTGTATGTATTGCAACCAAGTGTAAAATGGAGGTCAAAACGGAATCTAATATAACAGATGGTAGGAGGAAAGTGAATTTTATACAAGCAATTAACAAAAATAGCAATTGCGGGGGTGATTGACTCCTTAAGTACTTTGAAGGGCTATGAATAATGACTTCTTAATATTCCATAATGATTAATATTCGACCATGGTAATTACATAGCAGGTTTTATGCTTTGTAGCTCGGTACTTACGAGGTTTTGAAGTCGTTTCGAAAATACCACTCCAATGCCTGGTGCAATATTCATTTTTGTACAGGAGGGTATCGTACGTTTTACAATTATCATATTGCATTTCTATAATATTATGAAGCGTCTGAAACTTAATACTTTTTTTAAGTTAAACCTGTATTTTTCTCCAGCGGGAAGCCATCTTTTCCAAAATACATATCCCGCCGTTTGTTCTCTATTGTGATCGTTTTCCCAAGAGACCGATAAGCTGTGTTGGAAAAAATGGCTTAAAAATACCCCTTTAAGTAAACTAATCTTAAATGACATAATGAAAATTTGAGTCAATATATAGTAAAAAAATTGGTAAAAAAAAATACTCATGGAAAATGCTATAGGAGGAGTTTAGGGTCAAACATGCACTGCACTGTTTGTTGCCCACAAACGGAGAACTGCAATCTTAGCCACGTTCCTATAGTGTACCTGGAGATGACCTTATGGGTCGAAACCGCGGTCGTGCACGCTACCTATCCTTACCACTCTTTCCTATATAGGTGAAGGCAAGTCCCCCGTTTGTGGGATCAAGGGTACCAAACCACCCGACTGTTGAATCCTATGGTCCTCTAATATTCAGTATAAT
>JAQIWE010001738.1:0-14874 GCA_034698565.1 Campodea plusiochaeta
GATATTCACCTTAGAAAATGCAAGAAAATAAGCTGTAAGGTAGCGGAGCAAGCGTGTCCCAAAACAAGACGACTGCTGATATATGAATAAAATGATTGATTGCATTATTTTTAAGTCGGTTTTGCTACTACTTAATAGATATGTGTTCTGATATGTGTTTTTCATTGAATAATTGGCATATTTTCGCAAGGCAGCGAAATTAAGCAGGTCGATTTGTGCTACCTTGTGAAAAATCTATGGACTATATAAAAAGAAATATCTCTTGATCCGTTGGGTAAAAAAATGTCAAACAAGAAAATCACAGAAAACCTGAAATTCATTATCTGCAAGTAACCCTTTAATATTTTTATAAAGAAAATCTGAAAAATTCATTGTACTTTCTGGAGATTTTTATGAGCAATCAGGATGATGATGGTATTCGAAAATGAGAAAACTGCATTTCTAAAAAATTCCTATTTTCAGGTTAAATGGTTAAAAGAAGAAGGTTTCGGAGGCGTTATGATCTGGTCAATGGATATGGACGACTTCAGAGACACCTGTGGTGCTTCCAAGTACCCACTTCTTACTGCAGTTAATCAAGAATTAGAAGGTTATGCTGTGGAACTTAAATACGATGGACCTTATGAGAATGGAGCGTCAACTACGAGTGTTGCAGGGAAGAAACTCGATCGTAAGTTGGTTGATACGAGAGATTTATTTTTGAGATGATTGCTTTTATGTAAATCATGTTTTTGAACTGGTTAATCATGGTATTGTGTTAATTTATGCAGAGAAATAACATCAGTTATCATTATATTGGTAAGAGAGTCAAAGACTGGCAAATCTCACATGATTAATAGGTGATTAGTAGGTGGTTTAGTACCATTGATACCCACAAACGGGCGACTGTTTTGACCAGATGGTTTGGCCGTGGTCACATGCCTGCCCATTCCTTATTAATTGTTAATCAGGTATCATATATAATTTTTTAGAAAGATGAACTCGTATAACGAATGAGAGACGAAGTGAGAAACTATTCTTATCAAATCACTAGGAGAAGAATTTTCGATAAGTCAATCTCCAAAGTGATTTCTTAGTGATCCGTTATACTAGTAATCTGTTATTCTTCAAATTACAGTATATGAACTATTGATAACTCCGTAAAAAGTACACTGCTGTCAATATAAAATTTGCAAGATTTTTCTTCTTTTTCAAAGATCTCATTTGCTCACGATTAGCTCAGAAACTAAAAAATGTACTAGTAATGCTGCAGTATATGCTTATTCTACATGTAACCTATCGTATGTTGCAGTTTTGGGTTGAATTTCAGATGATCGTTTTGAAAGCAGCCAGTTTTTGTATTCTTTTAGATGCTGCTATGGTTATATTTAGCAGCAGTTATTTCATGTTTTATTAAAAATCCAACCCAGATTAGCCATTTTTATAAAAGTTAACACATTTTTTACTCTGACGATCTGTAAGTCTATTAAATAGTTCTGCTTGGGTTTAACCACTTATTGAAACACAATATTTCTTCAGGACGTTTTGCCTTTACATCCTGACGAACGTATGTTTTATCAACTGTAAAGCCTTTGTATTAATAAAGGCGAAACGTCCATTGTGTTTCAATAAGAACAGAACTATAATAGAAGAAAAATGCCACTTAGACTCCGTCGTAACAGATCTATAAGTTTTTATTAACTGATCAATGGTTTTTGGTACAACGTTGGGCTTGGTCAAAGTTACTTATATATGGTCAAAGTTTATTTTTACGAGTTTTACTCAAAACCAATTTATAATAACAGGCTTCACAATGATTTAATTTTCAATTTTCTTTCTTCCAGCAAACGAACTCGTCTGCGCAGAGGAAGACGGCCATATTTCCTATCATAAAGACAATGCTAATTGCAGAAAATATTATATGTGCGAAGGCGAAAGAAAACATCATATGCCATGTCCAGCTAATTTAGTTTTTAACCCTAACGAAAACGTTTGCGATTGGCCAGAAAACGTCGAAGGTTGTATGCAACATGCTGCCGCGGCCAGCAAGCGGTGAAAACTCAGAACTAAGAAATTCGAATTTTTTTCGTACTTTTTTTTATTATGTGTGTGTAAAAAAGACTGTGCCAACGAATAATATTGAAACCGATTCAAAAAATTATTGTTAATAGTTTGTTGATTTTCCCCCTCCTGATAAGGTGCTATGTTTAATTGAGAATTTCGATTTTTTTTATATATAAATATATTATAAATTTGTATTTATTATTATATTATTATTATTGACAGGTTTTTGATCTCTTTGAAATTATTTTTGAGGTTTGAAATTTTGGGAATTATTCGACAACGGAAATTTTACAATAACGTGAATATGAATAAATTGTGTGTATATATTACTGAAGATGTGTAAAATGTGAAAATGTATAAGTTTGTAGGAGAATAATAAAATTATAAAACGGTATAATTTCTTAATCTATATTGGGTAACCTGTTACAATTCATAATGTTAACCAATACGTCATCAAAATTACTTTTCATCATAGATAAACTAGTAGTTTTGAATAAATAATCTACTAATGAATCTAATGAACATCTGAAAATTGATAACGATTTGGTTCAGTTGTTTTCGAGAAATTAATTTTTGTATTTCGCTAAATCCCTATCTTATTATAACATGCTGGGGGATAGATTTGTCCCCCAGCATGTTATAAGGTAGGAATTTAGCGTTTTATAAAAAATAATTTCTCGAAACTTACTGAACCAAATCGTTAGAAATTTTCAGAAGTTATTTAGATTCATTAAAACATCATTATTCTAAATTACAAGTTTCTGTAATCAAAAATAAAAAAGTGCAATGTCGATTTCGACTACCCTTTTTGCAAGTGAACATTATCAATAGAATGTGATATTATAAGTGACCATTTCCTGCGATTTGTATATATTTGGGGCAGATTGAAACAGGACAATTTTTTTAGATCTATTAACAAATCACTTAAAAGAACTGAATTCTGGAAAGTCCTTACTCATCGTCAGCATCAGAGAAGATTGACATATTTTGAAGAGATTTCATAAAATGCTTTATTTTTTCTTGTCAATATAACTACAAATTTTGTATATGATTTGTCGTGACCAAGAATCAAGTTGGAATTCGAAATAAAATCTGCTTTGAATTAATAAGATTAGATCACCAAAATATGACCATGCAAACCTTATTCAATTCATTTCTTTAAATATAAAATACTTTTTACTGAAAATAGTTCTGTAAATAAACTAATAAAGACTGAAATAAACTTTAGTTTCTAGAAAAAGGTAACATTGATTTCTGGTTTTGAAAGTTCAGAAAAGAGTCAATAATTCGGTGATATATAGTTATATAACAAAGAAAATTATTATTTATATATTTTAGGTTGTCAATGAAAACTTACGTTGATGGTTGTGTGCAACGTGGCTCCTGCTCATTGGCTCTTGTAATTGGCACCAATGGAGTCCTTCCAAACACAGACCGACATTGACTTGAAAAGTAATGCATCGGCTGCCATGTTTTCCCATGATCAGAACTCTTCAAAATGGCGACCGAGTCAGGTTTATACCCGCAAAAATGCAAACTCACATACGTTAATTCATATTTCTTCCCTAGATTTAAAGTCAAACTCACATTTACACTTTCATAAGGATCAACTAGAGCAGAATTCCAGCAAGTCAAATTGCTCGGATTGTTCAAATCAGTCAAATATGCCGGTGGGAAATGAACGGAGTCGCGATTGCTGAAAGTCTCAACTGTGCGTCCGAAAGCGGCGTTCACGAAATCTGGAACGCAACGACGCGGGCGGCCGAGTTCGTCGGCGCACGGGTCAGGCGGATTTTGTTGAGCGGCGAACATTTTGAGGAATGACGATGCAGCAGCGGTTTTTGGAAGAAGGGGGGAGGCGGTGAACAGGAGGAACAGCACGGCAGCCGCTGCTGTTAAAAATCTAGGCCGCTGCGCCATCCTCGTTACTTTGTAAGTTTACAGTGATGTTATGTGGTGTCCGCACTGGAAAAACATTCTGGAATTAGAGAGAAAAAAATAAGATTTCAGATATTTTGTAACATTCGTAAATTATTAAATATTACTGTTCTCATATATCATATATAGTGCAGATATCTCATGAATCGTTTGAATAAATGTAATAATTTAGTTCCTCTATACTAATAAACCCTTAATCAATTTATTAGTAGCTTTTAAATCAAATTGTTAATATAGATTAAAACTAACGTTCACTCTCGATGAAACATGAATCGAACATTTGGATTAACCCTACCTTGCAGTGACTAGTGAGATTGTTCCAAGTAAATACATCAATCGCACCAATGAAATACACTTATTCTTTTTGAAATTTAGACTACATAATCCATTAAAATTTAGATTTATTGCAAAACACTTTGTCAATTTTCCGAAAAAGCACAACGAGCTAGTCGGAAACTATACATCGATATCTCGAAAAAATATTTTATGATATATATTCGCATAAAGGATTTCACTGATGACCAGTTTAAATAGGATCTTCAATATTTTTGCAGCATCTACAATATGAAATTATAATGGTTTTTAGTGAAAATATGTTTCAATCAAATATGTGCCTGATTACGCTTGAACATATTCTCAAACGTAAAAAAAATGCCTTCTTAGTTACGAAAAAGAAATTCTCTGAAAATACTATTATTTATTCAAACTTTTATATTTTACTTTCTCTCTTTCTGTTAAGTTTGTCAAAATGGAGTAATAAAGAAAGATCAATAAAAAAACTGTGTATAACTGGTAATATTTCGACATTTATGTAATATCATTATCAAACAAAGTGTTTGTTTGATAATAATATTACATAACTTTGTTTGATAATGATATTACAGACTTTGTTTGATAATGATATACATAAATGTCGAAATATTACCAGTTTTACACAGTATTTTATTACTCCATTTTGACAAACTTAACAAATATGAATCAAAGACTTGTGAACCTAAACTATCTTTCTCTCTTTCAAAATAAAACAAAATCACAACATCTGCTCAAAAAACTGAGACATCTTAAGCATTTCCTGATTGAAATATTTTCCAAAATTAAGTAATACTTTCGTCTGCATACATAGTCCATTTGGCTTCACACCAAACAAGATATTATCGAAATTAAGTTGTTCGCAGAAAATAATCATTAACAGATTTCTGGCAAAGAGTTCGGCAGACTGCAAGAGTGCTGTTTCCGTAAAAGACATAAATCGGAGAAAGAAAGATATATACCTTTTAGCGAAAGGGGAAAACCGCACACTTTGGAATTTGCAGTTACACGACTAGATTATCGTTTTTCGCACAGAAGGTGTTTAATACGTTATTGAAGATTTAAAAGGGTTTTAGTTCATTGAAATGGAAAATTGACTTCAGTTATTCTGGAATATCTTAGTTCTGCAGATACGACGAATAGAAAGACTATGGCGAGATTGGCGACCACAAATGAAATTTATATCTCGATAGTATTTTCCCTGTGATGTAAAGTATACAATACAGAATGCAGAAAGTGAAAAGGTAAATGTATATGAGAAAACGATGCTCCCCGCTGATAAAAAAATACCTGTTTATGAGAGACGTCTACTTACGCTTAAGTATTTTTTCCAGCTGGAAGCCATCTTTTCCAACACACATATTCCGTTTTACTTCTTTGTTCTCTATTTTTGTACTCCCTTTTCCTAGAGACCGCTAAGCTGTGTTGGAAAAGATGGCTTCCCGTAGGAAAAAAATACCCCTTTAATAAATTATTCATCATAAAGATAATTTGTAAATCCTTACAAAAGATTCTGTGTAATAACTATTTAAAAGAAAGTAAATATACATAATAATGATACATTTTTAAGCTTATAATGAGTACTGTAACCCTGGAGACAAGCATTAGGCAGAGCTCTTTTCAGCTCGAGTTTTAAAGGCTACTTTGACTTCAAGTTGCAGAAGGACTCTATATAAGATTTTTTGTAAAATAATAATTCAACGAATAGTCAAGACAAATCGGATAGGTAAAAAATTCGTCATCTAATCCGGAAAAAGTCTTGTCTAAAAGTTAAGTGGCATTGGTGAAATTAGAGAAAACCTTTCCAGTGTCACTCGATCAAGACTGATACAGAAGCTTCAAGCTTGTCTCAGTGATTGTTTCGAACTGAGCCGTTGGGAACATAAACTCTCAAAAATAAAACTTATTTATGCTTAAGATACAGTACTTCTTGGGTCTGGCCACTTATAAGAAACAAACTAATTAGCTTCAGGACGTTTCACCTTTATTAATAAAAGGCTTTATCAACTGTACAATAAAAGTTTGAAAAGATTCACAAAATACAATAAGTTTTTTTTGTATTTTGTGAATCTTTTCAAACTGTTAGCCTTATTATTAAAAAAGGAGAAACGTCCTGAAGCTAATTAGTTTGTTTCTTATAAGTGGCCAGACCCAAGAAGTATCTTAACCATTACTTTAGTTTCTTTCATGTCTTGATTAACCTTTAAATCAATGAAACGGCTTGAACTATTCATCATGAACTATTCATCATGAAGGGTAATTTATTATACTTACTCAAACAGTGTCCAGTGTTTTAAAAATAAATTTATAAGAATAGCATTGCACATGTAAATCAAAGGTGGTAGTGTGTGTGTGTGGTGAGGGGGAGTCTGAGTCCCATATATTAAAAGAGTATCAAACAATGATCAGAATTATATCTAATTATATCTTTTTTTCTGTATTAAATTAGTTCTTCTTAAGACATAATTGTAGGTGATTATTTTAAAAATTCCAAATTACTAATAAAAATAACTATATTTAGAGAACGCATCAGCAAAGGGGGACAATGTACAATGTTAATGTTGAGATGACGTCACCCCTAGCAGTAGAAACAACAGTAGAATAAATGTACAATTATTAATGTTTATATGCTGTAAAAAGAAATAGTTGTGATTTCATGAAGATGTACGCATTGTCTTCTGATGATGGAAAGTGTAGCTTCGAAACTGGTCAAGAAGATAGCATGAAAATAAACATCTATTTGTCACAGAGATTTTTTTTTTTTTTCATTCGTCAAGTAGATTACAATTGTTGCATCGACCTATTGTTATATCGACCGCTACGGGTTAAACCTCTTAATATTAATAATTTATTTTTCAACAACAATAACACTATCCCGTGACCTCTGTCTATTTTCCAGCTGAACTTCAAAACTACCTTCGCAACCATCGGCCACTCGCTGACAAGAGGTTCGATTCTCTAAGGTAATGTATAACATGCAAGTTTCATACTGCCACTAAATGTTAGTTATATACTGTGCCCTTGTATGGATGGAGCGTGTACAGTAGTAGGCTGTAGGGACAGCTGGATACTTGTGTGGTGTAATAAAATTATATAAAGTTGTGTAGTTTTGAAAAGTGGTTTAGGATAAGTTTATATGTGGTAAACATGTTTGAATTGTTGGAGAAAATGCGACTTAACTTACAGTCGGAATTTAAAGGGTTACTTGCAGATAATGAATTTCCGGTTTTCTGATGTTTCGATGGACATTTACCATTGTAAATTCAAACATTGAACTAGTTGTACAAAAGGCTGTCATTTCTGTTAAATTAATTTTTTATTATTTTTAATTTTGAGAGAAAAATATTGTAACAATAGTAACTTTGCAACGATAACACTACTAAAAAAATTGGAGCCGACAGCTTGAAAAATTTAGGTTAAAAAGAACCAAAACTATTTCAGTCTGATATAATACGATAATATTTTTTGACTTTCTCAAATACATTTATTTACATTGCGGGTGTATAGACTACGAACCATTGATAATAAATATACAGGTCAAAGTTACCATTTCATTTAACCTCGTCTATTCGCCCTTCATAATTCTGATAATACCGAAAGTACCAACATTCCCGAGCTAATGCATCTTCATTATTTTCATTTATTAAGGGGTTATTTAGCATATTATCATAATGATCCTATAGCTTTATGACAGTCATTTCATAATGGGTTGACACTGAAGTATATTACCAACAAACTCTGTTGTAAGGTTGTAAAATTAATATATTGGTATGCGTGGTTGGCTCTTAAAGCTATTAGTTTATAACAAGGCCGGAGACCTACTTTTAAAGGGTTACTTGCTGCAGATAATCCGGTTTTCTGTGATTTTCTTGTACCTTATATTATTAAAGAATTTTTACAAAATGTTTGACATTTTTTTACCCAACGGATCAAGAGATATTTCTGTTTATATAGTCGATAGATTTTCCACAAGGTAGCACAAACCGACCTACTTAATATTGCTGCCTCGCAAAAATACGCAAGGCAAATTATTCGCTGAAAGACACATATCAGAACATATATCTATTAAATAGTAACAAAACTGAGTTAAAAATAATGCAAATTAATCATTTTATTCATATATCAGCAGTTGTCTTGTTTTGAGCCACTCTTCCTCCGCTACCCTACAGCTTATTTTCTTGTATTTTCTAAGGTGAATATCTTCACAACCGGCAATTATTGGGAGGTAATAAAAATAATATGAGTTATTTGTATCAAGAAGACTAATATTATGTTATAATATCAGAAAAGTCATTTTAACTGCAAGTAACCCTAATTGCACCAATGCTTTCAAAGTATTTTTTTCGAGATCGAAGACTCTGTCGTATATATGAATCACTTATTCAGTAATATATTATACTTTCTACTTTTAACCTCTTAATGTTACAGCATATTTAGCACATAATTATCATTAATTTTTGAATTAAAATTCTTTAAAACTATAAAAATATCTATTGCTGACATACTTGAATACAGCAGATATAGTTTATTATAGAGATGTACGGTTGTATAAGTTGACATTAATGATATATTCACTGGATGCCTTCATTAAAAAAGTAATCAAAACTCAGTAATGTATTAACATTAGACAGCTAGTATCAAATTTATGATTTTAACTAATTTTTTTTTTTGCAATTTATCACATATTGAATTTCCATCAACAATGTAAACAAATCACAAAAAGAAGTTAATTTTGTCCATTCTGTTTATATTTTCAATTGACCTGTGTTGCTTATGAACGTGCACTGTATGCATATATAGAGTGAATTCCCGCATTTCTATTATCTTTGGGAATCTCTGTACAAAGGCGTGCTTTTAAGTACTCTCCATTTTCACCTCTTAATAATCTAACGTTGTCATAAAACAAAATGGCTGCATGGTGCATCATCATGGCGGTTAGAGAATGGATTAAGTTTGTTCTTCTTAATACTTTTATGGATCTATTACTATGAAGTTGTATTGTTCACGCTATATATAGGCCAGTCAAAATGGAATTGAGAAAGGAATTAATTTCCAGAAAGCTGAATTTTTGCACAGTTGTTTGTTAGGCGATACTAAATAACCTCTCAAAAGTCCCCAAGAATCCGAGTGCCGCTAACGCCGCCATCTTGGAAAAATGGCGGACAAAAATGGTTTTTTGACATTATCTTCCGAACAGTAAGTCATATAATAAAAATTCAAATTAATGAAATGTAGAGAATTCAATTCTCTACAAAATGGCCATTTACATATTTTCTGTATCTAGCACCGTTCACCCGCAAAACGAGAATATTCCAAGTGAAAATAGCAAAAAGCCCATTTACGACCTTTATAATGCAGATACGAAGAATATTACAATGAACATTAGTATAGAGAATTATATTTATTACATTTTATTAATTTGAAATTTTACGCTTGACCTTATAGCTTACGAGTTATTGTAGAAAAACTTATTTTAGTTTTCATTTTGGAAAGATGACGGCTATAACTGACCTCCGATTTTTCATAAAAATTAGAATATTATTTAATACAGCATAATAAACACTTCCGAAAAGGTTTTAGTATTTTCCTATCAAATTCCACTCCATGGATGCTAAACGTTATCAGCATAAGATAGTTCATGAAAGGGTGTTCTTCCACTTTACGAAATGGCATCCAATATGGCTGACATATATAGCAGCTGCACTAGGATTCTTTTGTAATAAGTACTCATTTCCACACCACCCAGGAGGTAGAGTAACTGGCGCACTTTTTTTACCGTGGTATCCCTATTATGATAGGCCTATTCCACCAACAAAAAGTTGTCACTACTGATATCGCAATTTTTTACGCACATTTTGCGCAGGACTTTGAATGAAAGAGGAAGTACTTGAAATAGATGTTTTTTCTTTGTCTTCCGCAGTTTCATTTCCTGTAGTTATGTCTATTGTAGAAAGTGTATAAGTATCATCTTCGCTTTCACTTTCTGAGATTTCATTTCCTTGGTCATTGTAACAATCTTCCTCGTCGAATATGTCTCTTGAAATATTAAAACACGGATCATCTAAAAGCTCCTCATTACTTTCAAATGGTATTGCATTTGCGCAACCATTGCCTTGACAGTATTTGCAAATACTAGAACACTTTAATCCAGCTTTCAGACAACCACATGCACCATGACAACCCTTTTTACAATTGCAAGATATTAGTTTTAAAAGAGATGCAGGAGCTGGCTGATCAAGAGTTGCAACAGGAACTAAGTTACTTTCTTGAAAACTCCATCCCCATGATTCAGGGGGCAAATTATTCCCAAGCCACTGTTGTACTTGACAGTAAGTTCGTAAAAAGTGTTGGCGCGCAGCAGCTGTCGTTGGTGGTAAGCTTGCAAGCTTTACTTCAGTCTTGCTACGATGTACAGATTCATTAAAATATTTAAACCTGTATGCATTCAAAGATAATTCTTCTGGTGAAGCACCATAAAGTGCCAAAAGAAACCTTTCACCGGCATTAACAAGATCCTCTGGAGATACATCTTTTTTGTTAAACACAGTCACAAGGTTGCGTAATTGTTGATTCTTCTTTAGCAAGTTTAAAAATTTTGTTTTGCCCATGCGAAATAAAGATGAAACCGAATCACAACCACTTAAGGCATGAATAAATAACATGTGATCAACTATTTCTTTGTTATCTGATTGTAGATTCAAAGAGGAAAAAACTTTGTCACAAATTTTCCCTTTTCCAGGTTTGTACAGATATAAGTTGCGATCTCTAGGTGTAAGAGCAATTAGCAGGACAAGTAAATCAACATCGTCTCCTACCACATACACATTAAATCCATTGGTACAAGAAAGTTCTATAGCTGTGTTTACAATAAGAGTATCTGCATCATCGTGTGCTTGTTTAACACTAATGTCAAAATCACTAAGTTTCTCTGAGAGTTGGGTTATAAACCGTGCCTTATTTTTGGAATTGGAGAGAAATTTTTGCTGTGAAATTGTGGCTGTCATTGAGCTATCAAATACTACATCATTGCAATCGACACGGGAATATCGTCGAGAACGTTCCGCATTTTTTATGTTAGCCGAACTGTCAGAATACCCATCGAAAACAACAGTACAGTTTCCATAATAATGAGACTTGATAAATTTTATGTATACATCAAATATCTCTTCATAACTTGCTAACTGTGGCCACTGAACACGATGCAATAGAAATCCGCCATCTATTACAAATTTTGCATTCTGAAATGAGAAATCAGTCACAGGATTAAAATAATCATAGAGAATCGATTTCTTTGTTTTCCTCATCCCAGACTCGTCAAATAGAGAAAGAGGAATCGGAGATAATTCATAGTGAAAATAACTAGACAATTCTACCTCATTTTTAACTGATCTTATTATTCTTTGAAACAACATCATTGTGTTCACAGGAATAGATGTATCACGAACTTTTAGTTTTAAATTTACTGCCGATAATGGCAGTACTCTGTCCTTGCGTTTTAATTTTATTTCGTTAAAGCTTAAACCAATCACTTTATTCATATTTAGCAAGCCAATGTGGTTACTTTTATAACAATTTATTGCTTCTCCACCCATGACTCCTGTTGAAATACACATTATTTCTTTTTGTTCTGGAAAAGGAGGGTGAAGTTTAAGCCATTCCAAGAACTTTAATACATCATTGTCTTCCCTAGTTATACTCGAAGCTCTCATACTGATGTGCTGTTCAGTACTTACATATTGTAATCCAACAAAAGTTTCTATGGCATTGCATAAATCAGAGCAGGACGGCATTTCTAAAATCCACTTCGCTAAAACTGAAGGAGACGTGCCTCTTCCATGTGTCAAACCGCCTGAACTTTTCAAAGAACGCATGAGTGTTTGCTCTATGGTCATGTCCGACCAAATTCCAGACCAAAATTTATTTGTTCTTCTTATAGTAAAATATCCATTTTCTGTAAAACTTTGAAATTCCTCTACTGTCATTCTGTTTTTCAGCTGGTACATTTCTTGTAAGTACAAGTGTGCAGATTTTGCATAGTGCAAATGTCCAGCTGCGTGGAAAATTGGAATCATTCTTTGCACACATTCTGTGTGCAAGTTCCAGTCTCCCATTCTTTCTGCCTGGATGAAAAGACGAACTAACGAAATTAAATTAAAATACTGAATCCATAATTGAGCTGTGTGTCCTCTGGTCTCCAGCTCTTTAATTTTGTCTTGAACCTTTTGAATCATGGTGTTAGCTATTTTTATCTGGTTAATTTCTGAGAAAGTTTTACAATTAGTACTCTTAAGATCCCTTAATGTTGACATTAAAGTTTCCTTTTCTCCTTGAGAAATGTCAATTTCATCAAGTAAAATTACTGACAAAGCTGTTTGTGTTAAAAAGTGAGCTCTTAGAGCTCTGGCATAACTATGTCCGGTAAGCATTTTTTCTGTGGATTTCCATGCATACACAAGACTCCACAGATCCTTTAACCCACTGCCATCCATAATATATCCAACAGAGCCAAGAAAAGACATCAGTAAATGGAAGCCCCCAAGTCTGAGAATAACATTAGACAAAGTGAATGGGTCACGATTGCTATTCACGATCTCCTGCGCTCTCATATACAGGGGTTGATCAAAGGTAACGAAACAACTGTTTTGTTTCATCTTTAAGCATTGCTCTGAAGCAAAATTTAACACTGTAAATATTGCCTCATCACTATTGGCTTTCAAATTCACAAACGGTAAAAAATGCACAACGGCTTTCTCATAATATAGGGATTTTGTAATGATTTCCATAAATCCGCTCCATCCAGGCTGGTTCTGGAATTTCAACCATTTCCCACTCATCCACAGAATCTCAGTTGGTTGAAGCATCAACGCTGAATTTGATATTTCTCTTAATTTCGATAGTTCTTGAATTTTCACTGCCCTTAATCCAGTCCCTCCTACTGTAAGAGGGGCAGGCTTCAGGGGTATATTATTTAGTGAAGCAAGTGATTTTGCTGAGGGCATTGCCTTAAGTTTTGGAATTTTCTGTTTCATAGGCATTGACTGACTTGGGGTAACACATTGAATACCTCCCATACAATGGAAGGTATTATGTCCATCTAATGTGTTTACATCAAAATCCGCATTATCAAAAACATATTGTACAAATGCTTCATCATTTGGAAGTGGTTGCTGGTCCATCGCAGCTGATGCTTCATACAATAATGTATCATGATACGAATTGCAAAATCCAAGGCGAGACGTAACGTCTACTAATAATCGCGATCCAAATTTTCGGTGTAAATACACTGCTAATCCAAGCTGAATCGGTGATAAAAAAGACCTTGGCCTTACGGCACTGATTATAGTATGTGAAATAGCTTCACATTTTACTTGCAATTTTTTATCATTGCCCTTTTTGTCCTTTGCAATAACATTCTGTAAGAATAATTTTAAACTTTTTGGAACTTGAACTGTCTCAGTGGAATTACCTTTAAAACTTTCACTTATTGGATACATTTCAGTATCATACGCAACCGATTTTATATCTTCTCTTATTATCGCAGCTGCAGCCTCAACTATTCTGATACGTTCATCTGTATCACTAGCTTTCCTGTCAGAATACCATGCATTAATGATTTTATGACCCGTACCTTTAAAGCAAACTATTGGAGACTTCCCTTTCAGGGAAGTAATAGTTATTTCTTTATTATATCTTTTTTCCAGTTTAGCTCTCAGCCACTTGTCTGTAGGGCAATTTTCTTTCATTAAACTCTTAAGTTCTTCCAAAGAAAACTGGCAGTCATCAGAATTTTCCATAAACGAGCAGACTGTCTCAAAAGCTGAGTTCATGTCACTTGATTCTGGTCGACCACGTTTTCCATATGAGTTTATATGAAATTTGTAAAATCTTGTCATACATGGTCCATGGTACCAGGCCTCTTCTGCTACTAAATCTACTGGAACACTACAAATACGATAATGTACTTCTCTGCCCCAATCATCCATACGCTCTTCAGCTACTTGTAGTATTTTGTTTTTTACAGGCAATGTCCCGATTTTATGAATCTTAGATCTTTTATCTTTTTTTGTTTTCATAATCTTGTTTTCGTTTTCATTTTCTTCGCAACAAAATAAACAGTTTTTCTTAAAATCGAAAAGTGGAGCGTTAGATCGTAGCTTGTGTTTTACTGGTGTTGAATTTGATGATGATGGAGTTTTTCTTTTTTCAGCCGTTCTAATGCTGCTCTCCCTTGTATAATCTTTTCTGCATTCTTGGTGAACATTAAGAGACGTGCTATTGACTAGTTGATGCCATATATTGTCATTACGTCTCTGGCTTGCAGCTATAATGGTACCTATTCCCTTTCCTACTTGCACAGTTAACCCTGAAGAGAGGCTGTTATCACAAAGAATACACGTTTCATTTAAATCCATGTTTCAAAGAAAATATATATCCACAAATATAACGTGTAGTGTATCAGTACTAACCCTAAGCTTATAATGCTCAGAATAAAACAATAACAAGCGTCGATACCTAATCACAATAACTAGAAATATACCTTAAAACTATGAAGTAAAGTGTACCAATAATGCTCAGTCTATACGT
>JAQIWE010001739.1:0-14872 GCA_034698565.1 Campodea plusiochaeta
CACAGTGATAACCTAGGCTTGTCTCGTTTGAGACTAATCTCGCCACTAAATGACCAAATCACGTCAAAACACACACCAGCACACACCGGAGCTTGCAGTGGCGATCGCCATTTTGAATGTAGGAAGCGGCGCGAAAACCAACACGGAAAATTTAATTTACTTCCTCTCCAGTACCTTATTTATTACTCCAAGAAGTAAGCTACACGGAATGAAATAAATACAAATAAATTTCTAGAATAACAATTGTTTCATACATCATGCTAATGAAATACCTGCGATTTCATTCTACAGATGTATAAATTATTTATACTTCAGACAGGTACATTCATTATTTTATAAACACAAAAGTAAAAAATATATAGGTGAATTCTGTCATTATCCATATCTTTAGCAACTAATTTTCAAGTTGATTCTCGTTCAGAGATTAACTCCACAATACTTATTTTCTACATTCATTATGTTTCAAATTCAGTCGATATATAATATGAATGACGAGTATAGTTTGTTTTCAGCCTATTAAAATTAGTTTGTTATTCTGAAATATATTTATACATTATAGTTACATATTATGTCTTGGAACTCTTGAGAACCATGAACCCAGATATATTCTCCCGAATCCTCATGAACTTCAGTGAGATATTTCTTTTATTTTCCAACTGCTTTCAATGCTTTGTGTTTTCTCTTTATTCTTGACGCTTTCTTATTACTGTGTATCAACACTACGTTCATTTTCATCTTTATTTATCCATCCATGCATATAAACAACTACCCATCTACAGCTGTTTCATTTCAATATTCATGCTGGAAACTGCATTATAAAGAGTTACTTAAAATAATTTGTAATTTCTGTATGACATCACAGGAACACTAATGAGGAATTTTTTTTTTTTGTCAATGACATCTGCCAAAGTGTTTAATGATACTTATCACTAATAGGTAATTATTATAAAACATAACCTGACTACCTTATAATTATCTGGTCATTATATTTTACATCAGTTCATCTTCATGAAACTAATACATGGAGCATAAGTGGAAGAATTATTCTATTCTATAATTCCACCCTGAAAAAGACAACAACATTCCATATACATAAACAACTATTCCTTCAACAACGTATGGAAGAAATTCTATAAAAAATTACGAAGAAGGATCATCTGTAAATTCTCCGTATGATACAGGCCTAGTGATGATATAGATGAGCATTTCAACTTGAAGAAGAAAAAACATCCTATACTTCAAAAATTTAATTGTTCTGCAATGTCAAACCCTACTTAACAAGAAATCCATCTGTTTGGAATAGTTAATGCATATATTTCAATAAATCTGGAAAGGAATTATATACATAATACCAAAAGAAAAAAAAATCATTTTCGATATAGGAATATATATATAATATCTGTATAGATTATGATGGAATATTCTTGTGATCTAAAGAGATCTCTCTGTAGAGTTGTGAAGAGCAAGCAATGATTTCTGACATCCGCATCATACTTGGGCGATCTTTCCAGTCAAGTGATTTCGGCACAAAAGTCACAAGACGTCGAAAGGAAGACGGATATTAAAATTCACATCCCATCCCTTTTTAATATGAGGCTCCCCTGTCGATATCCACTGATAAAAGATTCTTGACAATAATATGCAAGGGGAAGAACATATCACTCATGGAAAAAAAGAAAAAAGAAAGAAATATATAGCGCAAGAATCCAGCTCTCTCTGGCTTTTAAAATAAAAAAAGAAGCAGCATTATGTGACAGATATATTTTATATACAGTTGATCAGTCTTGTAGAATTTGGAGTTCTGTTAAGGATATGATTCATTTTTTTGTGTAAGATTGGGAAAGTATTCTAATTTTTTTTGCTGCTTTACTTCATTATTTGCTCACACCAACGTATGATAGGTTGGGGTAGTAGGTGTCATTGAAGAATTTAAGTAAAATTCGCTTGACTTTATTTCAACAGTTCAAGTAATTAGTACCATAATTATATTTGTTTTTATTATGAGAAAGATTTATTAGTATTAAAATAAAATATCCCATAATGACACATGTGGACAGAGCAACTTAAATTGCTGGACGCTATACTTTTTAACAGATTATTATGTTCTTACTTCACATTTCAATGCAATATAGTTTCTAATTACACGATAGATGGTATAATAAGAGCAAATATTCCAATTCTTGGAAGAGTAAAAACCGCTACTCTCTTTATTGTGAATAATTAAGTTATTCTACCTTTTTCATGCCATTTTTCACATATTGGTATTTTCATTTGTAGCGCACTTTGTTGAATCTCAGACAGCATGGAAATGTTTTTATACAGTTGATAATATTCTGTGAAACCATCAGTACTGGAAACATAAATAAAATGATTTCTTTTGTAACTTCAACCTGTTCATTATTGTAAATAAATTTGTTATCACATCTGTTTCCAACACTGCTCAGATGTAAACCAATAGCTGCCCTTGGACGAAAAAAAAAAAAAAATTCAGTGTAACTTTAATAAAAATGAGATTTTGTCAGCTACGGCTACTAAATTTAATCCATTTTAGATGTAGTTTATAACATAAAAATAGGTATAACAGTGTTCACTTTTTAAAACAATGTTACAAGCAGCAAAGGAAAAAAAATATTGCAATCCAAGGTATATTTTTGCCGTGGATTTATTTCTACAGTGACTGAGGATGAAGGAAATGCAACAGGAACGAAGACACCCAAAAATAAATTAGAATGGCTTGGAAAATACTATATTCTTAATCACGTCAGTGACTATAGTATAATAGACCATATTTTATCAATAATTTTTTTTTAAATGAAACGTTCAACGAAAATTCAAAGCACAATTCAATATGTCGTAGAATACAATATATTTTTTATAGTATATGGTATATATTTTTTTAAAAGTATCTTAATAATTCTATACTTAGTTCTGAATTTAAACGTCAAATTGGTTATTATTGTAATATCTTCTGAAATATTAAAACCAAAAGTTAGTGATAAGTTAACAAAAAGAGATGAAATAGTATTTTCATTGATGTGCAACAACGGTATGGATTTGTCACACCGAATTATAATCCAATATAAACATAAGAAAAGCAATAATTTCAGGTCAGACTTATGATTCAGACTAACTGGCAATATTCAAAATTTATTGTTTCCGAAAGTAATTTTATCTTCTGCAACATTATCCACATACGTTACAACGTACTTTCAAAAACATTAAAAGCACACTGCAAACAATTGAATGTTTCCAAAGAGACCTTTTCCACCATTTTCCTTATACATTCCAACCTCCGATAACCGTCAGCTGAAGATTATACTTTTTTACAACCTTTTTTTTTTCAATTGTGGGATCAATTTTTTTGTATCTCTCCACTCCTGCCGGTGAAGGAAGCGACTAAACCACAAATATAGGATGAAAGTTTGCATAATTATGTGAGTCATCTGCATAGAGGATGTAGAGAAATGAATCCGGACAGAACCATCCACTCTACTTTTTGTCATGTAGGATTTTTCTCCCCTTTTATTGTATAGATAAATAATGATTTTAAGGACCCCATACCTTCTAGACCAGCGGCCATTGGTGGGTTCAAAGGATCCCCACCAATGGAACAGGAAGGGAAGCTGAAAAAAAATTTATCCAATGACAAAGAAGGTTAAGAAAAATGCTTTTGAAGGTCCCCCTAAAATTTATACTTTTGCGATAATGGACGGGACCCTTCGTCGGAGGTTTATAGAAATGTATAAATATATTTCTCTCTATGAGATTATAGAAGTGAAATGGTGAGTGGAAATTACGTTTCAGTTGTTGCAGATGGCGCAGTTTGCCTTTCAAGTACATCAACAAATATAGGAAATGTAGTAATAGGATGGATATTTCTATTATTGACGTCAATTAAAAGCTAAAATGGTTCTTGAGATGTGAATAGGATTTTATAATAGGCATCGTTAAAAGATTTTTGAAATTGCAATATCATTGAAAAAAGATATTGCTATTATACAAAAAATTGAATATTCGGATATCCTTGTTATACAGTGGGACTGTGAGAGTATTTCGATTCATTTACTTCTTGCTATTCATTTCATTTTTTTTAGTCTTTTTTTTATCTAATATTGTTGAAAAATCTGAGAGCTGTTTTCAGTAAGCTAACAAAAACTAGTTTTACTTTTGAAAATACATTATATCAGTATTTTCTGTTTTATTGAAATTATTAATACTTACTGAATTTTCATCGCTAACCTTGCAGGTAGATCAAGGATCAATATGCAATGCATCTGCATCAAGTTGCTACCGCGTACTCGATATTATTATTTTAAATCTGTATTTATAGTTCTTGCTTGTATACAATATAATTTCATTTCTACAGAAAAGGAGGATTAAAGTTCATTAATAGTCTTAAAAATTCAATAAATGTTAAAAAGATATCTAACTTTTGTATACAAGCTGAAAATCGCATTCTGAACAATGATGAATTGAGAGAGCAATAAGCGATAGATAGTTGAAAAGTAGATTCGAACATTCGACTCAAATCCTGATCAATTCAAAGCTATCTTGGAAAAATCACCGAAAAGTTACGTTGAAGTTAATCTCATCATCTGAACTCCACCGAATATTACATTTTCAGATATTAATTAATTTATTATTACATAAACTAACATAAATATTATTTTTCTTATTCCTAAAACAAGAAACAACAAAACAAGTGCAGTCACACTGTCATAGAGTAACCCTGTGCAATGTGCATGTAATCTAGTTACAATTATTCAACACCCTTTCTTCAAACAAAACTTGAAATTCCACTTTCTTCCTCTTTTAATTCATATAAAACATATCTTCTTGTTTCTCCCACAACATATAAAGATTTGTATGCAACGTAAGTTAAATGCACATGAATTATCCTATTATTAGTTGTTACATTACCTTCTATAGTATAAAGTATATATAGCTGTTGAAATTCTCATGAGAGTAGAAGGCATCTCGATCTCATCACCAGTAAGAATGACTCCCAAAGGATATAAATGTTAAAAGAAGTGGAGTCATTCATGTTGTCTCTAAGGTTTAGGAAGTTTCAGACGCCATTTTCCCTCTGGAATGACAAATACGCCCAAAGAAAACTTTTACTGGAAACTTCTTCGATGAGACATTAAATGGAGTTTTAAATTAATCGCTAATTTTCTTGATGGCTAATTTTTGCACTTTTGATCAAGTAATCCCGATAGTTGTTTTATGCGGTATAATGTCATTGATTTCGGTGGTATTGGTTTCATAAATTTGGATTATATTCTGATAATGAAGTGATTATTTCACAGACGTAATAATTCATTTTGAAATTTAAATACAATAATGTATAGGGGTTGATGTGTTATTGAAGATATAATATTGATTAATGAAAAAAAAATGAAAAAAATTGTTAATTCTTTTAGTCAAGTTTAGTATTCACTTCGGCATTCACAAAAATGATCTACAATGTAATAAGAATATGCTGTATGTCATTCAAGTTTTGTTAATCTGATTTGGAGATTCTATAGAAATATATAAATGAACAAAGCCATTATATCAGCTCCATAAAATAATATATTTTTATCATTATAACATTTTGTAATTCAAGCAGATCGTTATTATCATTCATATATTTAAGTAGATGAACGTAAGTAACACATATGTTATATCCTCGGCAAAATAAATTTCTGATTTTCCTAAACAGGAAGAAAATTTATAATTTTTTTGTTTGTTTTAGAGTTCCAAGTGTAGCAAATTAGAAAATATCAGGGCATGTAAATTTAGAATCTCCACATTTTTATGCTGCACAGTTACAGTGAAAAGAAATTCTTCGTTACGAATTATCACTTATTTGATCAGCAGCACTGATAAAAACTATGGTGTGATTGTTAATCACTACATTTGTCAACGTCTTTAAATAATTAATACTTTTACCTAGTTTTATATTAAAATGGTAACCATCCATCTATGCATGCAAGGACATATATAACGCCTGGTACTGTAAGAAGATATTTTGTGTTGTACCAAATTAAGTATTGTACGACTTTTCATCTACAGTGCACATTCTTCATATATCACTTCTATAACAATATATTCATATATCACTATATTCTATACAATATTCTATTCTTCATTTTGCTGAAGAAACATGATCAACATAGAAAAACTCAAACATATAGAGAACTTCCTATTGTATTACAACACAGTATTATGTATAATGTTCTATATTAATTCTGTAAATTCCAACTGTTTCTTGGCAAGATATAAAGTTACTTTGGAGGTTTTAATCAAAGTTGTGTAATAGAATTTGCACAGTATGTTCTTTGTTCATTGTCAGATTTCTGTTCCTACTATATATACCTTTTATTTCTTCAGACGTTCTCTACTTCCATAATAGTAATCAAAGTTTCTTGCTAAAAGTATACTATTACAAAGGCAAGGTGTATATACAGCGAGAACAATTTGGTTTATTCACCACAATATTTCTTATTCGTTGCATTTTGCCTTTACAATATACATTTACCCTATAGTAAATGTTCTTTCAACATAATACCTCTCATTTAGCAAACGTGTTACATTAGAATGAGTCAAGGAGCAACTTTACATATTTGTTTCAATTTACAAGTTGGTGTATAGTAGTATCACGGAAGACTCATATTACTCTTGGATAAAAGTGGTATGATGCCCAAACTTAACGTGTGCTATTCTCTATACATTAATTATACTTACTCGTTAGAAGAGCATATACGTTATCAACATATTCTGTTGAAATAGAAAGGTATCACACTAGTACTACATGTTCTATAACTGTATCATAACATGAAGTAGTTTTTTTTTATCAATTTTATCACAATTATTTATGGTCAATTTTACTACTTTTCTCAAATATTACAGTAATATTAAATACTTTTCTTATTTGATTTCAATTAATTCTTTAAACATATATCTATGAAAATGTTTCAGGAATGTTAAAAAACGAATGACCTTACTAAAAAAAATTATATATATTTTGGAGCTTTTAACAACTTTTAAAGTAACGTAAATAATTGTAGTTTCCTAGACAGAAAGCACATATAGTTTGGTTTGTACAATCAACATACTTTAGCGGACGAAGAAGTTTTGAACCAAAGAGGAATGTCAAAAAAGGAAATTTATTCGCGATGCTATACGATGTATCTTCATCAAGCAAAACACTTTGCTTTCCGTGCTCATTTTTTTTTTGTAAATATTGATTTCAAAGACCCTTCAATCAAAACTGAATTAATTATTATCATAGTGTGCATATTAAAATAATGGATAAATATAATTTCTCAAAGTCCTACCAACAAGAAAGAAAAAGGTGAAATTCATATTTTTCAGCAGCCATAGAACTAAACGTGCTAGTGTTTATTTTTCTTAATTTACTTCTATGGAACGAAACTGTGAAACCACATATTTCAAAGACTCTTCTTCTCCAGGCAGAACCTATTGAATATTCTACAAAAGAAACATTTAGTGCTCCTGCTGTATACATGAAGCATTGGAATGACGTAAGCGACAGAATGAGAGCTTCACCTATCAAAGGCACTGCTGCCTTTATTTTTGATTCTAGTACATAATTGAAAAGATATGCCATATAGACTTCAATACTGCCACGAACGTCAAATCATTCAAAAAGTTCCCCATTGGAAAGAAGCCGCAGAAGAAAGCTATTTCCTGAGGAGTCAAATGGCATGACAAGTAAAGTTAATTGCACATTACCATCAACACTTTTGACGTTGAGTTTGTTAAAGATGAAGCAAGGGCAGCAAACTGCAAGTCTCTTTGTCGTCTCATGAGTGAGTGGGCTCAAGTCTTTGTGCCAAGCGTTCCTTTGTTATATGTTCCACAGGTTGACTGGAATACGTAGAGAACTCAATGAAAAAAATACCTCCAGAATAAAGCCACGTTTCATTCAGCAGGGCGTAAGGTTTCTAATTAAGTCTGATGCTGCAAAAAGGGGTGGAACTAAACACACACACACACAAGTTCCTCTTTGTCAAAATGAAGTTGAGAGAAAGCAATTCTAAGACGGTTTCTGACATCACAAGTTACCGCTACTCTTAGAAGACAAGCAAGTTGTGACCAAAAAAATAAAGTTGAACCTATAAGACGGAACTTTGCCATTTTGCTCTTAGTAAGAAGCTATATAACACCAACTGCTGTTTTCGCTACGTTCTCGCTTATCTGGTTTCAGCCTTACTTGAGGTAAAGGGCTTCAATCCACTTTTCTAAACCCTATATACCTCAAGAAACTTTGGAGAATAATGTATAGTGTTATATTTTAATCCATACCTGACTGATAGAGAATAGGATGAAGTTTTTAGAAAAATACCTCAAAATCAATCCCTTTATTAATGAAAAGCAAGCAGTGATTATGTTTAAACAAGGAAAGTAAAATTGATTAGTTCATTGATTTTATGGTGGAGAGCTGCTAATTAAATTAAAGAACTGGTTTTTTAAAGCATTATTATTTATAAAAACTGGTTGGAAATATAAAGTTTAGAAACGATAATGGAATGACTATTTATTTCCAATAAAATAAAATGTATACTGACACTGATCGCCATCCGTTAAACTAAATTATAATATATGAGTATTATGCGCCTTGAATTGTGCCTTTCTGAAGATTTAATGAGGTAGAAGGTGTAAGCGTGTCTTCGATGAAATGAAAATAAAAATAAAAAGATAAAAAATATTTTTAAACTTTTATCTTCTTGATATACCTTCTCACCCGTTGAAGCAATCATCACCATCAAATCTTTTCTCTGAATGAACAGTAAAAAACTAAATTTTAATGGTAAAGCCATACAGCTACATTGAACCCAATAGAGATGTAAAAGAATATAAGTGTTTGTGTCGATGGAAGTACTCTTGAGATACATTTTAATTATTCAAAAACGTGTTTTTAACTAATAGTACAAGGCTATACAAGCTATTGTTGTTTGTGTATAATTAAATAAGAATTTTAAATATTTGTAACAGTTCTACAATCTACATACGTCGTGAAAAATTGTAATCTTCAGTAAAATAATTAGTTGTGCCTATAGCAATTCTACTTCTGCATTTTCTTTTTTAAAATATTAGCAATGGAAATTTGCTCGAACTTTGTTATAGTTCTCATAGTCAGGGTTACAATTATAATATAAAAAGAAGCTATATTCCTATTATGTATATAGTTGATAGTACAACAGAGTGTCCATAAAAATAATTATCTTCAAAGATGTCTATAGTCTCTAAGCTTTACAGTTCCACTAATGGATTATTCGGAAAGTACTATACGAGGTTTAATTTTCGCCTTTTTACATAACTATTTCATACTTATTGATGACAGCGTAAAACTGAGAAAGTGAAAAGACATAGAAGTATTTTCAATTTTTAGACAAAATTCAACTAAATATTTAATTGTTCAAATAAGATTAAGTATTAAAAATAATTCATTTGTTTTATTCCATTTAGAAAATACTCACACCTACACGGTTATTAAAAATGATTTGATAAAGTGGTCAAAACTATCTCTAAGCATATTTACATGGAATAATTCCAGATTCTTTGTCCTGATATCCTGAAGTACTGATTGATTCTTGTTGGTAATGTTGTACTAATCGACATAAATAATGAGCTAAAGAAACTTCTAAGTTGAGCCAATCCGGGCAATCCCCTTCGAGATATGAATATATTATTGATCGAAGACAAACGTTGAAAAACATGCTTCGAAAAATGACGAATGATCTGTGAGAGTTTAAAATATGACCTTTCCTGAAAGTGGCCTATAATATGAATTCTATTGTATGTTTTATTCCTTTCTAGAAGAAATATTCTCCTCCCTCGAAGACCTTTTAGCTACCAATAAAATGCCATCAGAGACTTGTTTTTCTCTTACGTTACCATGGTTCTAGAAACCATACAAGAGAAGTATCGAAAACACTCCTTATGGAATTCTTCAGACGAAGGCTTACATTACTTTCAAGACTTTCAATAGAATGTGGGAGATACATCTCTCAAAATATCATATATAAAAGTAATGTAATATAGCAACGCTGTATATGTAATTTAGTTTCGACATTAGATATGAAATCAGTATTATCCTCGTGCGTTATAATATGTTAAGAATATTGTTTCTAAATATTTATTGTATAAAGGAAGTTCAAAGGGTGCATAAATATTAGGTCGTATAGGTAAATTCTGTTGTTCGGCTGGTGGTTTTGTGTTTCAGTTAGATTAGATTGGTTTTGAGTTTCGGAAATTAATAAGATTCCATGTCATTACGACTAAAAAGATTTCTTTGTGAAACGTGAAACTTCAAATGACAAGTATTTACGCAATAACTAAGCTCTACATATAAGAAGAATTATTTACTTGTAGAAACCTTGATGGAAAACTGTCATATTATTATCTAAAACAGCAAACAATGAATATTATTATGTACCATAGACCGAAGAGATCATGTAACATGGAAATACCGTTAGAGTTATAATAATCGAAGAAAATTACGAAGTATCAGCTTTACAATCTACTTTGTGATTTAAAAAATAGTAATATTATAACATAAGTATGCTTTTTTATTTTATATACTAAAAGACATAACACAGTGTAATTTGTCCACGGAGAGGTTTCTATAAAAACTTATTGAATAATGAAATAAGTTATAACATGGCAAATAATTTAATTTTGAAGAGAGAAAGTTACTTTAAATTTAAAAAACAGCACTAATTTTATTATTCGCATGCAGAAAATCTCGATAATGTAATCAACATACTACTATATAGCTACTATATACGCATGATTTCATTAGATACACTTGTAATACGAAGTAATTCCTTTATTTTAACTAGACAACTGATGTAATGGTTAGAATTGAAAAAATCTTATGTTTTTTTTTAACTGTCAGTCGTCGCCATCAACAGTTCATCTTATCAATAATAATTATATAAATGAATTCAGTTTGATCTCTGATTTCTTTTTCACCGCAGATATTATAAGCTTAATAGATTAACTGGATTTCAAAATTTCACTGTTCATAGCATCAATGTGCTAGAACTTTAGGATTTCATGCAATTACCGCTGTAATTTCAAGTTTGATTTTTTTTTTAATTTCAAAAGGTAAAGCGAAATGAAAAAAAAACTCCTACTCTATTAAATATAAAAATAGATATTACTTGTAGCAATTCAGAATTAGAAAGCATCTAACACGCTGCAATATTTCGACAGTTTATAAGAAACTCATTAGTTCTGCAAGTTTTGCCACCTGGCGAGCAGTTTTGATCTTCCTAATAGTAATCATGCTGTAACAGTTATAAATATCCATATACCAAATAATCATCTGCATGTATTATATTTTCCACATTAGTAAAAGAAACTTATACTCTTACAAATTTCTTTTCTTTCTATTTCGTATATAGAAAACTTTTGACCTACCTAACCCTGTACATATAATTAATAACGAAGTGTAATGTAATACGGAAAGTCAAGGGAAGAAGCGCTCTTTGCGGGGAAGTAGAAGAAAAATGTTGCATAGATAAATTATGTATAAAGAGTAAGTTTTTGGAGTTGTTTTGACCTGTACAAAGGCAGTTGCGGTTTTCACAAAGTCTAAGCACGTGCATAGGTCTGTATAGAAGCCACTAGTAGAAAGTTTGAAAAGTTAGATGTAAGAAGAGAATGTTTTCATGGTTTTCCTGGTCTGAAAGTTGAGCTTTGTACAGAGGAAGCAACAGAGAAGCAGTCGCCTGGGACAATTCCATCCACAACAGCTCCTTTGACTCTCTGATGAGGTGGTGCCCTATATGTCCTTTACCACAATTCCCTCTGCAATTCAGCAGGTTACATATATACAGACTATGCATCTTCTCAAGTATAGAATTTACCCAAACGGAACTACTTTATGTTTTCATTCATTAATTATAAATTACCCTAGTTTGTATCTCAGTATAGATGCCATTGCGAAATAAATGACTCCGTTGTTTGCAATATCATGTAATTGTATAGAGAGACGAAATTCATTTGCTGATTAACTAGAATTTTTTTAAATTTTGCGCATCGTTATTACATATCTTTATATTTCTCTTTGGTTTCTGAAACTTTAGTTTCTGATGCCGTAGTAATTATGAATAAATTCGTTTTATATACATTTGAAAGATACAAGTGAACTAGATTTTCATAGAATTCATATATTATTCGATTTAGCACGTCATTTGAAGTAAATCTTTGTTCAAAATAAGTGATTATTCTTGATATTCAATATAGAGATTGTTGTCAATATGAGCAGAACTTGTCTGATGTATTTGAAACTTTACGACATCAGTTAGATAGTAAACTACTCAACTAAAACGACCTTTCCACGAATTGTTTACTCTGTATAACAAATCATTTTCCAAATTAAATGTTGCATTAACAGGTCTAAGTTGTTAAAATGCTGAAACTACCAAGGACCTTTTGCTCTGACTTCCCAAAAATATGTACATGTGGCAGTAGAAAATAAATTTCTTTCCTAATTGAATAAGAAAATAATATTTTTGAAATATACGGTATTTCGTTAGTTTACGACGAGTACATTCAATCTTCACAACAATGACGTTTATGACTATCTTTACATCATTGAACATGCTGTGAAGATAGTATCCAGTGTTGATATTCTATATGTTTAAAAATTTTCAGTTTCATAACGAAAATTATTTCATTAACTTTCCTAAACAACAACCGAAACAGCGAATGAAATTCACAACATGAAGCAAAATGTAAGATTCTTCCTAGAATATAAACGATATTCGCAATATTCATTTCATCGCTTTGAAAAGAACATCATCAAGTCCTCGAAACACTTGTCACTATAAATACATAAACAAAGAATAGAACAGAAGCACCTACCTGGAGAGTGTCTAAGATGTTAGATATGAAGTGATGATTTGTAAAGGACTCTCATCCTGTATCCTTTTTGCAAGTCCAAATGTAATCCTCACCTCATGATGACAAACTTGTTGAAGGTCTAATTTTAATCCTATTACCTTAGTTCCTATTCATGAAGTTTGTATAGTGGTCATAATGTCCACAGCAGGGGACTAAGAGCTTCTTTTCTTCATCTTGCCTCACGTCTCGTTGATTTTTCTTTGTGTGTTTATTGCGGTGCTTTCAAAACCTTTATGAAATATGCATACCGACATATTGTCACCGAATAAGAGCATGTACAATAAAACCTTTTGTTGAAAGAAGGGGTTGGCTACTGGATACTCAGCTTATGTTTGGAACATTACTTAAAATGATATACAAATATGTATATGTAATTTGATGTGATATTTTAATCTGATGCTTTCATTCTTTTTCTTTTTTTTAGTATGTAGATTTATGTTTATTCTATTGATCGAAGTTCATTGTAGAAATCTTATTATAGAAATAAAAGGATTAAACCAAGTTTGTACCGTGCAACAGCAGCTCTTTTATGAAATGATTTTAATGGTACTACATCTAGCGCACGCAATGGTCAGTTCTAAATATTAGTTGCATTTTTGAAAAACATCATTTTCATCTGATGAAATTTAAAGTTTAGTTGTGAACACCAAGAAATTTTCGGCTATCGTATTTTGAATTTTCCTAACTTCCAAGTGTGTAATATCTTCAAATTCTATAATTGAAAGCAGCCATAATTAGAATTAGGTATAATAAAATAATCCTACGCGAGTTTAAATTAAAATAACAGTAAAGTTACTGTGAACATACACAAATAAAGAAGTTTATATTTACCTGATAGTAATGGATTATTAAAAATAATAACTGTAGTATTATTAAAATTAATTATATTTTCTGTATTCTATTCCAGATTTCACCATGTAAATTTCACAATTTAGCACATCAATATCCAATAACCACCCAGAAGTTATTAATAAAACTGCATCTTCATCATAGAACAGTCAAGAATCAGAATTGGCCATGATCTCAATAGGTAAGCGATATCAAAATTAACGAAGACACCAAATTTGTTTATACCTTTCTTTCGAAAATATCTTTCGAAATTAAGCACAAGTAAGAAAATCTTTGAAAACCATCAAGAGTTATATAACTTTCTTTATTTTGCCCTTCTTTTACCCCCTTTAACTTTTTCGCCCTATGAAAAGACAAAAGTGCACAAAAAATACTCCCCCAATTTAATGAAGACACAGACGTTCTACAGACAGTAATGAAGTTGAATTAAAAAGGAGAAAAAGTGAAATGTCTTATGGTATTATGAAAGACCTACTTTTTTCTTTAAGAGGATATAGTATCATTTTAAAAGAAAAACGAAATATTAATATAACATGTACTTGTATAATAAGTACTTGTTGGTATTATTCTTCTTCAAGTTGGTTAAGCCATAAGGTGTGATAGTAACTCAGTTGTAGATTTCTTATCCGTATAAGTTTTTTATGGTAAAAATATTGAAAATTCCAGCATATTTATTACGTTTTTTAGTTTTTGATCTAATATTACAATGAAAGACTTCTTTTAATGCTCAACTTATTTCGGTTTAATACCATCATCAGTAGCAGCATATTACAATACAATGTTAAATTACCGATTATAGTTCTGTTTCCATAGGGGTCGTTCAGCATCCATGTGAATATTACTTCCATAAGTGTTTTATTATTTTAAACTTATAAGCATTTTTTCTATTGATTCTCCATTTTCCTGTATACTGTAAACAGACAGAGAACAAAAATTCATAGAAGTTTTGTTTTAAATTTAATCGGATTATTAATATTTAATAGGAGTTCTTTTTATTCTGAAAAAAATCTGGTGTTCTGATGTGGTATATATGCGGTAACAAATCAGGAACAGCTAGGCTATCCTGGAAATAGTACCAGTACTGGTAGTTCAGTGTGGG
>JAQIWE010001740.1:0-14869 GCA_034698565.1 Campodea plusiochaeta
TTTTTTACAGCGGGAAGCCATCTTTTCCAACACACAGATCCCGTTTTACTTTCTTTGTTCTCTATTGTATTCGCTTTTCTATGAGACCGTTAAGCTGTGTTGGAAAAGACGGCTTCCCGCAGGAAAAAAATACTCCTTTAACGCACTGTAACATAGTGTTTTTACATTTCTAATTTCTTTTCCCCAATCAATATGGTAGTCAACGTTTTATCATTTACGTCATCTTTTACATAATATTATGTAATCTTAAAAAACATCCAATCCCTTTTCTTCCAATTCAATTTTCCTAAACATCAGAAGAAAAACTTTTTATCTTCGTTTTTTGAAAGATCATACAGCATCCAATCGTCGTCGCGTAGCAACCCAGCTGTACAGTAGAAACTTACGTCATCGACGTTGTTTACAAACAATATTCCCGCGAAAAAAAATCTCTGGCAAGTCGCAAAATCTAACCCAACCTGTTGCTACTGTGCTCTCGTCGCGAATTTTCCAGGTAGCGGAGAAAACGACGTCGCAATTTGCTATTTTCGGAAATCAAGAGGGAATTATTGCATAGAGATCTCATCTCTTTCCCCCTTCTCTTCTGGAGAGAGAGAGGTGATGACGGAAGTAGGAAAAGGAGGGGGGTGGAAGAAAATGGCCGCTTCCTGGATACAGTATGACAGTGTTTACGACAGTGGATGAATGAGAGGAACATCGTGATTTAAAGAACTTCTTCTTTCGTGAAGTTTATACTGTCAGAAGTTATTTTCGGATGTGTTTTATCAAACTTGTTGAAGAATTTAAATAACTTCAAGAGAGATATATTCATTTTACAATATTTTTTTTTACATACCTCGTTATTTTTTTGGTTTAAGATGATAATTTATGAAAGGAAAATTTAATATAGCTTTTATTTGGCATTTAAAGCATAATAACTATTACACGTTCTATATTTATTTCTAATATCTGTCGTTTGTTAATCCTGACTTTTTATTTGTTATTTAAATAATTATAATAAAAAATAATGTTTTTATTTACAAATTAGAACTGAACCTCAATCAGGCTCCTTGATCACCGAACGAAATCCAATTTAAAGTTCCCTGCTTGGTCACATTTAAAAATTTTGCTGATCATTGATAAACAGCACTTTTACTCTTTTTTTCTTTAATTTTCCACTGCCCCGTTGACCTTAATTTCTTTAATTATTTTTTTTAACCGTTATTACTTAAGAGATACCAGCAGCAGTGCTTTCTTGTACAATTTGGCACACGCCCTCAGATTAGTGCAAGGGCAGCAATAATAATAAAACGGGAAAGTGCTTAAAACTTAACTCAGCATAACATCTGTAGGAGAGATACTGTAGAGAAATTCGTTTTTATAACGAAGTAATTCAGGTGTACGATGTGTTTATTTTACAATTTAGAATTAATTTAACGAGTTCCAATCATTTTACTACAGCAATTTATTCAATAAAATATAAAATTCGTCCAATATTCTATTTCAAGTTAACATGATTGTGATAGTTTTATGATCAAATTTCTTATGAATTCATTGTGAACGACGATAAAAATGGTGTCTTGCTGGAGTGGCAGTGATTCTATCTGTTAAAACGACAGATGTTCTGAACTCGGGGAGAAGTGCGTTTCGAAGGGGATTTCAGAAATCGCACTCATTTTGTTACAATATAAATCATGTGTTAAAGGCGTATTTTTTTCAGCGGGATCTTTTCCAACACAATCAGTCTCTGATACTCTAGGGAAAGCGAATACAATACAGGACAAAGAAAGTAAAACTGTATATGTGTGTTGGAAATTGCAGCTCCTCGCTGAAAGAGATACAGATTTAAGAAATAAGGAGTACAAGTAGTCAGTATAGTTCTTACCAAAACTCAATGTTGCTTTCTATAATCGGTTGTAACTTGTAATCTATGACTGATTTTGTTGATTTCACATGACATTTGTATCCCCATTGAAATCATGGTCTCCAGTCTCCACTCCAGTAAAATCCAACTTGTTGCAATTTCAAATCTGGAGTATAAACCTTAATCCACACTCACCGTGCTTAGATTTCCCTTGTGTTGCATCGTAAGGATTAATCGTCAATTTCCGTCTTATTTTAATTACATTCCAATCACCGGCCATATGTTCCTTAATGTTTTTCCGGAGGTGTTGAATGTCATTGGCCCACTTGTGCTCCAAAGGGTGAACTGGTCTACTGACTGTTATCAACCTTGA
The DNA here is from genome assembly GCA_034698565.1 of Campodea plusiochaeta. Classification (NCBI taxonomy): domain Eukaryota; kingdom Metazoa; phylum Arthropoda; class Diplura; order Rhabdura; family Campodeidae; genus Campodea; species Campodea plusiochaeta. Next base: position 2,217 of record JAQIWE010001740.1, read on the forward strand.
AATAGGCGGAACAACACATCAGAGTATAAAATGAAATGTGAAGGCAAAGGTAGTAGGGAGTTCGAGTCCTTCAGCAGTTAGGATCTAAATGTGGCAACGTTGGGGAGGAAGGAAGGATGGATGGGGAGAGAGGGACAGGGTTGCCAATGTTTTATTTGAAGTTTTTTGTCTCCTTTTTCCTTTAAATAACCGTTTTTTCTAACCCCAGAAGTGTAGGGCTGACATCCATTATATTTTTTTATGTCTTGGGCATTTTCGTAAAATTTATTGGTTAAAGATGCGTTATAAATCGGAAAATAAAATAACTTCGTTTTCGTAACTATCGTGAAGTAATTCTTAAATAAAAATATGTACACTACAGTAGCCTACAGAATTGAGACTAGCAAAAATCACTTAAAAATTACCGTATGAAGGTGTCAATTTATTGAAATACACGCGCAATGTCGTTCAATCTTCGTATCCATTCTTTATTTTTCATATTTTGAATTTTTTGTTCAGATTTAAAGGTGCAATGTGATTACAAAAGATTTGTATCCTAAACTGGTTTCTTAGAAATTCGAAACGCCGTTGATTCCATTAATTCTTTGGTAACAGCTGTTTTCATAGAATATTTTTTAAAGTTCCATGGAAATTGAGAAATACGGTAAAATTGAAAATATGTATCGTTATAGGTCTAAATAACACTTGGTTTAAAATGTTTAATTGTATTCTATTTTTGTAGTGAAACTTGAATGTGTGATAATTATGATAATTTATTATTAATTAGCATTTGTTGTTCTTTTCTCATTGTTTATTGGTTTGAAAACAATGGCCTCAGTCAGGAGCGATGGCCTCACTTTTTTGATGAAATGAAAATAGTAAGCGTACAGTACTTTCAACAATCGATTAATAATTTATCACAAATAACCAATAATAATAATAATTGTGTTTTCGTGGAACGTTCAAAACACGTGATATTGATAGTAACTTATGGGACTTTCAGAATGCCTCATTTTATGAACACTATAAATCGATTTCGACGCTGATTAAAAAAAAACTTCAGTACTCCCAAGAAATGACAAAATCTGGATAAGACATAAGGGAAATTTCAAATAGCGAATAAGCTCCTAAACTTGCGTTTTCCTTTTTCGACATGCTAAACCTATACGTATTGAAAGTAAAAAAAGGTATAAAGGCTAAATTAGTTTTATTCTCAGGCTATTTTACTAATTCAGTGTAATTTTCTTTTCCCATTGAAATTCGTGCTGAAAAAAGCTGAGAGACGAGAAAGAAACCAAAAATGCTGATATTTGCAATATTTTTTTAACTGACTTTTATAAAATAGAGCAATATCAGGGTACCGGAAGTGATAATTTTTCAAATAAAACCACGCCCATGGTCGTTCCACAGTATTTCTTCCCACCCTGCTGGAACACTAAATTTTCAGTGACCTTTTTACCTCCCCAGTAACCTTCGTATTAAAAGATCTAAATTTATAAACCAACACAAAACGTAACAAAAAAAAAAAAGATATTTAAACGGGCATTTATGGCAACTCTGTATCCGAGAGAGCACTGGGAGGGAGAGGGGTTCTTTTTCTCCCATTTTGTTGCCAGGGGCAACAGGTTTCCCTCCAGTTTTGAAGGGGAGAAAGGGCGAAATGAAACGTTTTCTTTGTCGCGCGACGCTTATAGCTTTCGGAGAACTTCTGGCCGTTTTTATTACGATGGAGGGTTTTGATTTGGAATTTTTTTTAGATCTGATGGAGTTTTCGGAATTCGAATTCCCAGGTTGTTAACCCCACCCGAAGGAAATTGGCATACTGTTCTTAATCGATGAGTTCTCATGAAGAAGGGGGTAATGAAAATAACACCGATATATAGAATGCTCTTTGTTCTCCGACGTTTAAAGGTAAATGGTTTGAAAGGAACTACACTAATTAAAATCGACAGGATATTGTAGCAGTGAACTAAATCGATCATTATTGATGAACCCATCAATTAGAAAGAATGAACACTCTTTTGTGTAAAAAGATGAAAATTATTCATAGGCTATTGACTTAATGATTGCACAATGACTTTCTTGAAAGAATTCAAGGTCAGGTATATCAAGGTCAGCTGTAACAATGCCTGTTATTAGTAGCCTATTTTTAAGTGTATTAATATTAAATTATTCCTATAATAAGGGAGAATTCATTCAAGTATTACTTTTTAAATACCAGTATGTGGAGGAATATTAAGAATATAAAGCTATAAAATTCCGAGTAAAGGTTTGTGAATAGCTGAATAATTATTTTAATTTTACTCTCAGGAATGAGAACTGCAATGTTCACAGTATAGGTAAAATAATTCGAGGTTGATGCACTATATTCGTATGTCTACAATGATACAAATAGATAAATTTATGTCCTGCTACATTTTTATAATTATACATATCACCATAAAAATGTTGTTTAAAATGTGATAAAGTGTTATTCCCTGTTTATAGCTCCGATTCTAAAACACTTGATTAAAACGAGAACAATAAACAGTGACAACATATTGTTATCTTCTGAAGCATACTAGAATTTTCTCTTCCTCTGGAGGCACCGAGCAATCTCATATAATAATAAGACAGATATAAATAATCGATTAATCGCTGTGAGCTTAGAAGAGAAGAGTTTGCTGTTCCTTTTGTTACGTCATACTATTTTCCATGGAGGAATAAAACTTCTTTTCCAATATCATGAACTCTATCCAATGCATTATTATGAACGTGATGCGACCTTGAAAATCAAGTTTCTGTTTTCTCATAAGATTCTGTTACAATTAGGAGTGGCCAAGAGTGTCATGAATCATTTTCGTTATGGTAGAGTGATGCTTCACTTTTTTGTAGAAGTGGGTTATGGTCGGTTTTTGTATGGATTTGTTTGGTTAATATTTTCTACTTTCTTGACGTAATGAGATTTATTGTATTGGGAAATTAGTTCCGACTGCCAGAATATTGGAGCGAAATAATACTAATATGAAAACGGAAAAACGTGACGAACTGTAATTAGGATATCTTGGTATACTCAAGAATATAGGAAACTTGAAATACAAATTTATGCCATGCTTCTTGGGTTACGTAACGACTGTCCAATAGTTTTCTTGTACAGTTCTGAATCATGAATGTTCAGTCTACTACAGTCTCTTTCAGATCATTAACGAAAGCAATCAAAGCATGGCTAATACTTACTTCTAAAGCAGTATTATAATCCTTTAATTTTGCTGATTTATATATTTGCTTACTACGATTTATAAGTTTAGTCGGGGTGTCAATAACACAATTTGCAAGCAACGACCTGCACCGTAACTTTTTAATTTAAAAGTCGTCTAGATGGCTGCGTAATGACGCGTGTCTGACTGGATGGAAGTTGTCTACACGTTCATAAGAACTGCAGATAACTCTTGCAATGAAGCGCGTACTTTCGTCGTCTATACCTATGTAACAAACCAAATTTTATTCTTCATTATTTCCCTCTCAATTCCAATCTCCAACAATTAACCTGGTTTCTCATTGTTGACTAGTTGCATAATTAATGAACGCATGCCATCTTCTGTTGAACGGAATGGTCATAAAAATAGAAACCGATCGACTTTCTATTTCGCAATAGCAACATCATCGGATTGTATAACAAGACTGCTGGCATCGTGAGATTTACTAACAATATAATTGTATTTTGTGGGAATCAGGGCAAGTTTGTTCTTCGGGATTGTCACAAAACCTCCCAAAATAGCCACACACGTTGAGAAAATTTAAAATGTATAGTTGGATTTCAAATGTCAGTCTGAAGGACATTTTTTTCGGATTATTTTCATACAGTAAGACTGTATGATCAAAATGACCGTGGAAATAAATAAATAGAAACTATTTACCTAGGAAGTTTCCACAAATTTTGCCCAATAATTATTTAATGCCAATCGTTCTTCGTAGATGTTATTCAATCATTCGCAGCATTACTTTTTGCACTTCAGCAGTACGAAGAACTGAAATTTGATCCTAAAATACCATTACGTCAAATAATTAATGCGACTCCAAACTATGAGAAAAGAAACTTATAAGTTTCTGAGTAGAGTAGCATTGTCTAGTGTCCGAATAATTTGATTTCAAGAATTTTGAGTTTTCAGAGATCTAAAGCTCGTCTATATAGCAATATTCGTATGTTTCTCTAGGATTTTGAAATGCAAGTTTTCCGAAGTTAGTTGACCCATTATAAATTTAGCAAAGCAAAGTTTATTTCACTGTTGTACAAACATGAACACCACCCTTTACTCTTTTTTAAATCCCACTACCCATGTGAGTACCCAAATCACGTGACAATTATTTCCACCATGCTTCATTTCCCTCTGACACTTTCTGCTCACCCCTTTCTTCTTTCCTCTCCATTCAAAAAGCACGAGAGAAAAACTGTTCTTTTGTACGAAAAGTCTCTTTTAATTATCATAATCGGTTTATTGGGTTTGGAAGTGAAGATGCTGTTATGATCTACTTTGTCGATACTTGTTTTATGCGCACTTTGATGGAGAGAGCGGGAAAAAGTTGGTAACAAAGGGAAGTATGGGCGTGGGATGATGATTGATTTAAATGTGAATGATGGAATTATTATTTTTGAAGGACAGGAAGTAAAATATCAAAGTATTTTCGTAGAATTATAACTTTTATTAGGGCAGATGCCTTTTTTCTTTCGAAGATCAAATGTGATTGTTATTTCCTGATGTATCAAGGTCTTAGTGGTCGATATTATAACAGCCGCTAAGGGTGTATGGGGTAAAACCATTCTAAGGTTTCCGGTTATTTGAATTTGTTGTACATATACCCTTAATAGGATTATTGGGGCTGATTACTTTCGAATTAGTAAAAATAAAAGACAAGTATCAGATTTTTGATTTCTGCAACTTTTTACTGGTATTTCAGTAGCTCTAATATTTTTTTTATTTTATCATGGAGTAAAATGCGTTTCTTTCAAGTTGTTTTGCTGTGTTGTATCTCTATAAATAATAGAACTGTGACGTAACTGCATTCAGTACCTGTAAACTGTTCTTAATATAATATTACTGCAATTTTCCCCACATTTTAATTTTCAAATTGTAACCAACATAACAAAGCAAGAGAATATTTAATTTCTTATGGCCAATATTGAATAAATCAATATTATACAACTGCAACCTTTCAGAAGCCTTCTTCAACAAAACGATTTATTTTTATTAGAATTTCTCTGTCTCTCTATTCCATCCAAACAATATGGCGACGAATGATGACACTGACCTTCTTTTTCGCCCATAGTACATCTTCCCCCAACACATATCGGAAGCTCTTTGATGAATATGAGTCTTTTACGTAATTCTTACTTGTCGTTACGAAAGTCTAGACGCATGTTATAAAAAAGTTGAATGGTTAAAAAAGAGGAATGGTGGACAAATGGAAATATATTTTCTTCAATGATGACATTGGAAATAATCACTTCATTAGAAGGAAAGAACGTCGAGGAACATTTATGATAGCCTTGTGTGTTATGTTCCATCTTTTGTAGAACTTTTCTCCTCAATGATGATGTATGTTCCAGAAATAGCAAAAATGGCTAAATTTACAAAAATTGTAGTGTCATTTTAGATAATCTCCTTCAAGTTATATTTTATAGACAGTTATAATCTTATATCATAATGAATTACACATCTGTACGAAATTTGTATATTTTTCCCTTTCTTAAACATTTTCACGAACATTTTTATCCCGGAATACGGAGTAATTGCATTATTAGGTGATTATTCGCAGTATTTCTGATAATAACGTGATAAATACTCCGAAAACCAATGCTTTGGATCCGAGAAACCAAAATGCTCTCCTCGAACGAAACCTCATCGGAAGTTCCAAGAGAAACAACGTGTAGGATAACGAGCATCATGACGCATCGGACTTCCTTTTTCTTCATGTAACTGGAACACTATATATAAAACACCTTTCTTGCGTGTTGGTAGGTATAACTCCTACTAACTACACGAGACCACGAGGAGGAGCGGGAGAATAAAAAAATCTCCATTTTTTTTATATAAAAAACGTAAAGCCACCTGTTTGTCTAGCTAGCAGGACAAAGAAGTTGTATAGTACGAAAGCCCGCCAACTTTTATACTGCAGTAGTTGTTTAAAACGGAAGTTGAAAAGGGGTAAATGTACGCGGATAACGTACTAGATGATTGTGTCAATGAGTTAATTTTTATGTTATGAACAACTCCGGTATTTTTAGTTGATTCCCCGTATAAAGGATGTTGATCGAGGTTAAATTTGTTATCTCAATTACTTTTTTAACGATAATGTACTTTAATATTAAAGCATAGGTTAAAGTCATCGACTTTTTCTAAGGTTAATAAATTCCCCGATATTCTGTAATTTAAATGCTACTAACGTTTAACGTTAGCTCATCGCTATAACTATCAGATTTTATAAAAAAGATAATGTAAGCTGAACATCATTTGCACTTATAAAATAATTTATATACTGCCTTCAGGTTCATATAAGGATGTTAAAATCAAATTATTAGAATTAAGCCCTGTAAATAAATTACTTGCAATATACTGTATAACGTAACGAAACAGCTGATGTTGGTTAGATAAATAAATTATACTGGTACATGAAATTACCATTACAAACGAGATCATTAATGCACAGTAATTGCATAAAGGTTATGTTGATTTTCAAGAGCAGGAAACTTTCAATCGGAAGTACAAAATGAACTGACAATACAATATTTAAATAAAACATTTTATATAATTTGTGAGTATGAAATTTAACTAATGGACTTATGGGATCAACCATCTTTTTCATTTCCAACAGCTGACGAGTGTAAACTTTTAATTAACCGATTTTATAAACAACAATGTAATCGTTATACATCAACAATTAAAAAGATCAAAGAACCCTGCTGAATACCCGAGTTCAACGAAACGAATTAAAAAAGTATATACCAAGGTAGTTAAATTACCCCATATAGCACAATAATGCAACAAAGAACTTTTCGAACGAACCCATTCGAATTCGAAAACTTTGATTCGTTCGTTCCTAGAGAGAGAGAGAACAAACAAGGGGAGCTATAAACAAGGTGCATTCACTTTTTTTAATATTCCAATGTCGGTTCGGGGACGGTCGCGGCGCCTGCGTCGTTCCGGCGAACGAATGGCGGTGGCCGTTGAACTCGGTAACTATAGCAACTTGGAACTGACGTCATTTGTTCCCAGAACACTTTTTTTTTCTCTCGGTGTTGGATGAAGTGGAGTACACCTGCATTTTCAGTTTGGAGGGGGGAGAGGGATTGATGCATCTAATTATGAATTTGGGATTTATGATTAGGTTAGGTGATTTTTTTTTTCATAATTCGAAATGATTTTCTGTGGCTATGTATAACATATGGAAAGTGTTTTTCTTTGTCTTCTTTTTACTTCATAAACTGCGTGAAAACTACAAAAATTTAATTTGCGGAATTATAACAGTTCTGAAGTTTTTTTTTGTAAAATTTAATTGTTGCTGTTGTGTTACATCATAGTCCGTATGGTTTGAGAAAACTCGAGATTTTTTTACTGTGTTACCCCACCATTACTAACAAAGAAACGTATTTTTTGCTTAGAACATCATTGGTCAAAAACTAGCTTATGATCTTATGATACTATTATGATTTGATATTATGATCATTGGTAGTCAGAAAATAAAAAATTCTTATTTTTATATTGAGAATAGTGATCATTTTATGAGAACTGCTGGTTCCAATGAAATAATAACAAATAAAACTGAATTTTATTGTGTCCTCAATAAATATCGCGAGCCGAATATTGATTATAGAAAAAAAAACAAGTACAACAGGTTTCTGCACTTCAACAATTACGTAATCACAAAAATACATTTCCGGTCTCAAAAACCCCCATAATCACGCCAACGCTGGAAAAGCAGTACCGCATTGGATTCGTTACGTTCCATTACTTTGATAGAGGGATAAAGAAAATTCCGGCGAAAAATAAAAAGATCACTTTTTGTGTAATTACTGTATGTTTTTTGGAAGAGTACTGCAATGAGGGCGGAGCTTCGAGCGTCGACCCGCCCCTTTTCTCGGTCAAGGGCGTTCATGGTCGTCACACGGAGGAAAAAGAGATTTTGCGGGTTTCTCTCTCACATAGTGTTGCCAGAACGGATGCTTTGAGCGGAAGTTAGGGTTGTTTCAGAATTCTGAATTGGGAAAACTAAATATCAGCAGGTTTTTGGGAATATTAATTGAATAATTACTAGTTTAATAATTTTAGTAGAGAGAAATAATTATTTTCATCTTCCAATATCGTTTCTTACTTTTTTCAGTTTTAGATACAGATCTAATTTAATCTGATTCCTTTTCAAAAATATAAGAACCCGAAGTGTAAACAGTTAAATTTTAAGGCTTTTTAATAACTTTTAATTCAACTTCATGGTATCAGGAAACTGTATTTATTATAATTATTATATTAAGTCATCTCATATATTCTGAAAATGTTAGTCTATTGTCTAGACCTATACAGTATTTTTAACGTTTTCTTACATTGAAATTAAAGCACATTGTTATAATTATTATTAAAGTTATTTCCAACGAAAGAATAAACCAACATCTATAATTTTCCTTTCCTTCTGACATCACTAATCTCTTGAGCATTCTCTTCGTTCGTTAATTGAATTGCAGTTGCTCCTTTTCACAAACAATTGGAGTTTTTCCTTCTGTAATGCTGGAAGTTGATTGGAAATAAATACGTCGTTATTAAAGATGGCGGCCTCCAAGAGCTAATAGATTAACAGGTGTTATTCTGAGAAAAGGCGGGATGATTAAAGGAATGTAAATGAAGGATTTAATGAATTCCTGGATGTTTATTAGAGATTATATGCATTTTTGTGGAGAGATAAGGAATGAATTTTATTAGAAATGAGTGTTTAAAATTGTTTCTTAAACATTTTAAAGCTATTGGGAAGGCATTTAAAGAAATGCCTTTTGTTATATTCTGCATTCATTGACTTATGACATTTGTGTAATAATGTTATATTTATATTTTCCAAGTTTTATGGATGTTTTGAAAATGATTATTAGGCCTAATATTTTTTTTAATTATGGTAAATGTAATACAACTTTTTTTAATATTCAAAAATATAAGGGCAATTTGTCGCTTCCTTGTAAAATGCTTTCAATAAATCTGAATAATTTAAATTTTTAGTTGTAAGTCAAATAAACCTACAAATCATATCTCGTTTAAAATATCAATTAATCAAGCATGCCATAATCATATCACATCTTTACAATATGAAAATTAATGAGACATGTCACAACTATGAATTCTGTATTCATAAATAAATATGCACCTCTTTTAACCCATCTCTACAATAATATTTCTCTTTTCTTTTCACAGTTGATTTAACCGACTGGATGAAAAAAGACATGAGTTCGGTGTCTCCGACACCTTCTTTAGAATCCCTTACAGGTGGCATAGTCGCCCCTGTCCTTCCCGTCTCCTTGGACGATGAAAATGGGGGGAACATATCTCCAGAAATGGGCAGTACAACTAGTAATAACAGTAGCACCAGTGGCAGTCCTAATACGGGCGGGTCTCTCAGTAGTAATGTCTCCAGTAGCAGCGGGAGTTTGAGTAACGGGCTGGTACCGTCGACAAAATGCCCCGTCTGTCATGATACATTCTCAGTACCCAAGGTAAGGACTTTGGAGCAAGAAAATATTCTCGTAGTTTGAGTAATTTTAAAATAAGTCAAATTTCATAATTTCTGCAAAAGGGCTAACTTTCATTTTTAAAAGCATATTGTAGAGTTTTCATTGAGTTTATTAGAAGCAGTTCTGCAAATTTACGCTGCTTCCTGTAAGAGAATAATATTAATTTAGGTCTATTGGTTTACAATTTTATTTTTCCCTCTTTATTTAGATACTTTTTAGACTTATTTGTAGTAGGCCTACTGTAGCAAAATAAGTTAAAACATTTAACATGACAGTAAAAATTATTGGTCTTAGTGTCAGAGAATCATAAATGAAAAATATTTTCAGAAATTAGAATTCAATTATTTTACATATAGATGGAAACTTCTTCTTGGTTCATTATTAATACCTTGATGATGGTAGACCACGTAGGTGCTGAAATATATTGCATTTTTGAAGAAAACTGTTTGGTTTCTAAACCCTTTCTACAGTCAATTATTTTACATTTTCTACTTTATTTTATTCCCCCAAACATCAATTAAAACAAAACATATTCTTTGTTTCTCCTAAAATCCACACAATATTATTCATACCAAAAAAAGAACAGAGATATCAACTAGTATTCTTTGAAAACTCTACATTATTTGCTTTTCTCTTTTGGAGTGCATTTTTAGCAGCATTTCCTTTTGAAGTTCTTTTTTTACATCACTCCATCTTTCATCCTAATGTAAGCGAAGACAACTCTGTAGAATTTCAAATTTTCAAAGAGAGAGAGAGAAAAAGAACATCGTGTAATTATTACCCTTAGCATTTTATTTTGCACGAAAGCGACATGCAATTGCAAAGTGATCATGCAATGTCTTGTTGAAAATAGAACAATAATATTCTTTTTGTGGAATAGAATAAAATTGACCTAGCAACAAGAGTTCAAAGGTCGGGTTGTTTATTTACATTGTCACTCATTTGTTTCTATTTTATCTTTTGTTTATTGAATATTGTTTGCTTTTTCCAACTTGATGTTTGGCAGAGCTAAGATTCCAGATTTTCTGCTCTTTTAAATGATTATAAGAAAAGTGAGAGATTCTTAAAACACTACAGATTATTTTGTGATGAAGTGGTGCTTTTTAAAAATAAATTTAAGTTTCAGGTTAGGAAAATGATAAATTGTCTAGGGGTAATATTTCAAAGAAAAATAATTTCTTTGATAACAAAATAATAATAATAGGGCAAATAGACCTATTTTGCTTTCTGCTTTCATATTTGTGAAATTAGTACATGTTACTTTAGTTTTATTATGGATGCTTTTCTATTTTTAGATTCTGATGGGATTTATTTTGCTTTAAAATTATATAATATTTATATTGGACAGTAAATTACTTAAAATACTAATTTTGTCACTCATCATTTAGCCTTCATATTAACAAAAGGTATTCAGAAAAATGAAGAATATTCTAAATTATGAATTATTTTGATTTAATTTGTAAACATAATTTGAAATTCTGTATGATTTTTTAATTTTTTTGTAATGTGATAAAGTTGGACATTTAATTGAAAGCCAGACATCAATTTTCTAAAGTGGAATAGGTCCTTATTGACGATATAACCAACAGTCTCTAAAATTAAAATAACATATTTTGTGATTTAAAACAAAAAATTTCTAACATTTCTTAATTTCTTTCGATCGCCAGGTCCTCCCATGTCTGCACACAGTCTGCTTACACTGTTTAGAGAAACTTCAAGACCACCCAGAGAAAGTAAACTGTCCTGTATGTCAACAGGAATGTATATTAAATGCTGGTGGTGTTTCAGCATTATATAATGATTATGCTATCATCAACATATTGGACAGTGTGGCTATGGGTGGGGCCTCAACGCCACATTGTACCTCATGTAAGAGCAGGGAGTCATCGGCAGTAGCAAGGTAAATTTAAAATAAAATTGAGAAACTACGATTCCTCTTCTCCTCATCATATAAATTATAGAGATGATCTGTATCAGCGTTTGTATTTTGCAGTAGTCTGGTAGCCTCAGAGCTCAGACTACTAGATTTTGTTTTTGGCTACTGAAATCAAAACTCTACTAGCCAAGTGGGCTAGTACATAATTATTTAAAAAAAAAATTACGACCAGTGTTAAAAGGCCATCACTACTAAATTCAATATTAATGGTCCACATCAATGAAATATAAAATAGGTTCATTCAAATGTTAAAAAAAACAATACCACGTTCAATTCTATGGGAAAACCAGCTAAACAGTTTGAAAACAGACTGAATGACTGAAAAATTGTGTTATTTTTATTCAACAAAATTGTATTAAAGTGGTTGGCTAGTAAAATTATTTTTTGGCTAGTAACTTCCAGAACTTACTAGCCTCAGTGGCTAGTGCTGGAAAAAATGAAATTCTAGTAACACTAGTAAGGTCTATAGTGTTTAGTCTGGATGTTAATTATTTTTTAAAAAGCAATATCATTGTTTCTATACAAAAAAAAAATATAAGATAAATAGAAAAATATGGAATTTTTATTAAAATTAGAAAATTTAATGTCTAAAATTCAAGAAAATTATGAAACCTTTCAATACTTTGACAATGTGTAATGTCCATTAGATGTTTAAAGTTATAGTTAGGGGTGAAAGTTTTGAAAAAAAGTGTATCCGGACGTTTTATACGGGCGGATATCCGGATTAAAAACGTAATTTTAGTTTTTAGAAATACGCGAATTTCTAAAAAAAAAAAATTTTCGTTTTTTTTACGCTCTAGTATGGTACCGTATGTATAATAATAGGTATTATGCACGTCCGATATTATTTTTGTAAACATAGAGGAATAACATTTGGCATGGATTTTATCTATGGTAATAAAACAATGTAAACATTCATTATTATTTTCCGATGTATAACAACCATGATAATTTTAATTAATTTGTCCTTCACAAAGCATGTTGGCAATCATCCAA